>PVKB01006297.1:0-67112 GCA_004027205.1 Ctenodactylus gundi | reverse complement strand
TGTGTCCTTTTAATATATAGAAAACGGGGAGATGTTGGGAACCGAGAACAGCCGTTAGCCAACCTTCCCCCACCCAGCTGAGGCCCGAAGAAAAACTTCTTAACTAAACCACTAGATAGGGCTTGACCCTGAGAATGCGGGAGGGAGTGTAAAGCAATGCAGAAATCCCCCACCCTCCTTCGTCCCTGGGCAAAGGCCCGAAGATATCCCCCTCCCCCCACCTTTGTCCCTGGGCAAAGGCCCAAGAAGATTTTGTACTTTTTCACTGTGCTCCTTTTAGACCCCTCCCCTACCTAAAGCTGCCTTTAAATTCAACGCACTGCACTCAGTAAACGACTCTTGACAAGCAACTGCTTCCTTGAGTCCCGCCTCTTTCTCGCCCGTTCTTCATTCGCAGGTTTCGGCTCCCCTCGTGGCCCCCGAATAACTAAGGCCCGCGGGTCGGGTCAACTGTGTAGCCCAGGCTGGTCTCAAACTCATGGCAAGACTCCTATCTCAGCCTCTTGAGTCCTGGGATTACAGATGTGCACAACTATGCTTGGCTTATGTGGTGCTGGGGAAACAAACTCAGGGCCTTACCCTTGCTAGGCTAATGTTTTAACTGCTGTGCTTATTTTTTAACCCCTGTCCTTGTTTTTTTGAGTGGAGAGGAACTGCCTGGGACCATACCTAAAACATACAACACAATTAATGGACTATACAGAAGGGCTAGGCCTTCTTTTTAATTAAAAAAAAAATCAAGGATAAAACCAACAGTGGGCTGCAGGTAGGACATACCTGCTCAATAATTTTCAAGATAACGAAGGTGAACTCTTTTTCAGGGCAGCGTGGTTCTTACTCCAGGCAGTTCCTGAGCTTATCTTTCCACAAACAGAAGTCATCCTTAGGGTTTTTTGTACACCCAGCACCTACATCCTTCATGACACCTAAAACAATCAGTGAAATATAGTCATCACCACCTGCCTGTCTCTCCTTACCAGATTCTGTCTGTGAATCCATAATAAGATGACTGTGATCTTTACTGGAAGAGATTTTTTTTTTCATCTTTATAGTTTAGTTCAATAGAGCCTTATATATGGTAGCTTTGTAAAAAAAAAATCTTAGATGAAGTCATGTGTGGTGGCACACACCTGTAACCTTAGCATTCAGGAGGATGAGGCAGGAGAATATTTAATTCAGAGCCAGCCTGTACTACATTGATGAGACAGTCTCAAAATGAAATAAATTAAATTTAAAAAATAAATACATTAAATGAATGAGTGAAATGTTGACAGATTATTTTTCACAGCATCGTATAAAGAACAAGCAAAAAAAATTGTGTGTTTTATCTTTCCTTTGTTCCGCATTGGTATTGGGAAAATGCTTGCGAGAATTCTTTTCTTTGTGGGGACAAAAAGTAAATCATAGCACCTCTTAAGAAGAAATCCCAGACTACAGAAGAATTTGAAATACCCTTCCTTTGAGTTTAGGAAATTCTCACTCTTCCATTTGGCCTCAAACTATGTAGCCTTGACAGCATTCCCAACATCCTCTTCACTCTTTTCCTCACTCTCCATAGCCAGTTAGAGGGTGACATGCGCCTCCGCCATTTCCACTGACAAAGTCACGGAGTAGAGTGTGGACATAGTTGCCATCTTCTCTCACTCCCCCGCCCCACTTCCCCTGCATGGCTGTTCAACATCAGACAGGAAGCTTGTTTCTGAGTTCTGCTGAAACTTGGCCACAGTATGATTTACTGTTGTCCCTTCTCCTCCCTGTATGTTTATTTTTTACTTCCTGCACTGGGTATGCCTAAACTTAATTCTCCATCTCTTTGATTTGTTAAGAGCACTTTCTCAAGTAACTTCCACAAGAAGAAAGCATGGAAGGCAGTCTACCAGTGTACTAATACATGTAAAAATGTTTCTTCATTGGATTGACCATTTGGCAGAGTGCTGTGTTTGTTTGCTTGTTTGTTTAGAGGCTGGTCCTGAACTCACTATGTATCCAAGGCTGGCTTCAAACTCATGGCAGTCCTCCTGCCTCGACCTCCGGAATGCTGGGATCACAGGCGTGCACCAGCACACGCAGCTATTATGTGGTGCTAGGGGCTCAAACCCAGGGCCAACTGTGATTCTCCATTGTCTTGCACAAAGATCATCTTGTGAGTAAGGCCTTTCCTGGCCATGTAAAAGTTTCTACCTTTCTGTCCCTTTCCTGTTTTTTGTCCATACCACATGTTAACTTTTTACATTGTGCATAATTCACCTGCTGCTTTTGTCTTCCACCAGTAGAATGGAAGCTCCCTGGAGACAGGGATTTGGAACTATTCTTCTGTTCATTGTTGTATGCCAAGAACTCATCCTGTTACCTGAAGAATAGAAATTTGTTTAAAATTTTTATGATCTTATTTATGAGTCAATAAAAGATCCATCTGCCTATATATGGCTTATGAGTTCTGGGACTTCGTTTTGGCTTGAGCACATGAAAGGAGAGTGGGCCACTCGCTAGGGGAGTTTGGATGGAGGATTTACACCAGGAGGCAAGCACCCCAGTTCTTTTTTTTTTTTTTTGAGGCAGGTTATTGTATATCCCAAGTCCTGGACTCACTATGGATGCCAGGCTGACTTCGAACTCACAGCAATCCTCCTGTCCAAGCCTTCTGAGTGCTAGGATTACACCCAGCTTAGGCGGTGCTGAGGAAGGAACCCAGGCCCTTGGGCTTGCTAGGCAAGCACTTTAGCCTCTGAGCTATTCCTTCAGCCTCCATGTTCTCCCTTAGAATTCTTTCTGGAAAAAATTGAGAAAGAGTGAGCAGGGATAAAGCGCTTGTCTCAAATGCACCTGGTTCCATGCCCCAGCTCCACATAAAGATTAGCCAGCTACAGTGGTATATGCCTGTGATCTCATCACCTGAGGGCTAAGGCAGAAAGATTGCATAAGTAGAGGCCTGCCTGAACTTCAGAGTGAGTCCCTACCTTAAAAAAAGAAAGAAAGAAAGAAAGAAAGTAGACATTCTGGAAGGTTGAGCCAGTAGGTTCACAACTTTGAGCCCAGCCTGGGTAACTTTAGCAGCTTAATGAAACTTTCTCAAAATCATATATAAATAATAAATAAATACATAAATGGGGCTGGGATCTAGCTCAGTGTGGAGACCTTGGACTCAATTCCCAGTACCATGGGGGAAGGAGGAAAATCTTACAGATAGATAGGAAGAACATGTATAGGAATAGTGTAGAGAAAACGGAGAGAGGAAGAGAGAAAATAGAAATTATAAGTAACTCAAATATATTGTGAGATTGCAGGTGATTATCTTTTATATCTAATATACTTATATATATATATTACCTCTTTATCTAGGAATGATTTATCTGGAAATCTTACATTGACAAGCAGTTAGCATTTCTGTTACCTAGGCAACAAAAAAATATTCTGTGCTAACATCTCTTCATTTTTGGCAAAGCAAAGTTCAGAATTCTTTTACTAAACTTTACAAAATAAAAATCAAACCTAAACGATTTATTTATAGTGAAGACAAAAGGGAGGTAATCAGTAAAATGGTGTGCATGCATATAACAGAATTTAGCAAAATAAGCCTAGAGAGAGAAGTGTGTATGTCTCAAAATTTTAAAAAGCATCTGGAAACATCAGTGAAATGCTCTTAATTTCTAAAGGTCGACAAATCCCTTGAAGGTCACACCTAGCAATCACACAGAGTGCATCCTGGGTACACAAACACTCCCACACACATACACACCCTAATTTATTGATATGGAAGCAATGCATCTTCCTTAGAGAATGCAAAAGTGTTGAAAATACATGTAAGAATTGTCATACTCTGCCGTACCATTGGAGGTGATTTTTCTAGGATGCACTTTGGGATTCTGTGCTTTGGCTTTAAAAGATTAAAATTTGTACTGTAAACATTAACCATGCCATTAAACTTCTTTACAGTCATGATTCTTCAGAGCCACCAATGCTCAGAAAGTCTTTCTCCTGACACCCTTTTCCCCCTCCAAGAATGTTTCTATTAGTATGTGCTTCTGATTCATAATAATTGAATTAACCTGGAGGATTGGGGCACATATGTATCACATCTTTAATCATTTCTACTTCCTTTTTCCTTCCCACTCTATTTTCTACTTACATCAGTATTGTTTCATTTGCTACATACATTGTATTCTTTTTTATTTATTAGCATGTATTGACAATGTATAACAACATTAATTAACTTGAGAAATTGGTGTATAAATACACCAATAATGTGTTTTAATCACTTTACTGCACTTCTCCCTTCCCATATTAGAAAACCATACAATATTTTATTTTCTGTGTGCGATTCATTTTGCTAAGCAAAACAGTTACAAAGTGCATCCAAAGTGCACTACAAATAATTCAAATCCGTCTTCATGTCAAAGTAGTACACATTGTGTAAATATAACACATCTTCTTAATCTATTCATCTGTTGAGGGATGTACATACCACTTTCAAATTAGGTTATTGGACGCTGTGCTATTATAAACACGTGTATGCACATACCACTCTTGTATAATGATGTTAAATCTTCTGGGAAGATAGACAGAAAGGGTATAGCTGAGTCAAATTGGTTATCAATTTTTAGGTTTTATAAGAATTCCTATACTGCTTTCCCTAATGGTTGTACCAGAACACAGTCCCACCAGCAATGTAGAAAAGTTCTTGTTTTCCCATACACCTTGCCAATATATGTTGTTTATTGAGTTCTTCATACTAGCCATTCTTCCTGGAGTTGATTGAAATCTCAGTGTTTTTCTGATTGGCATCTCTCTCACAGCTAAAAGATGCTGATTTTTAAAATGTATTTATTGGTCATTCAGAATTCTTCTTCTGAGAACAGTTTATTCATTTCAGTTTTCCAGTTTTTGATCAGATTTTTTATTTTGGGTGTCTTTTTTTCCAGCTCTTTATATATTCTAAATGGTAGTCTTCTCTCTGGAGAGTAGCTTGTAAGTTTTTTTTCCCATTTTGTCAGTTCTCTTTCATTCTCTTTATTGTTTCTTCTGTTGTGCACAAACCTTCTAATTTGAAATAATTCCAATTGTTGGTTCTTGTTGTTAGCTCATGTGCATTGAGTGTTTCACAGAGAAATTTTTTGTTTATGCTAAAGGTGTGCCTATTTTTTTTCCTTCCAGCAGGTTCAATGCTTCCATCTTGATATCTATTTCTTTGATCCATTTTGATTTGATTTTGGTACATGGTGGAAAATGTGGATCTAGTTTCATTCTTCTGCATGTGGCTAACTAGTTTTCTCAGCACCATATTTTAAAGAAGGTGTTTTTCTCTACTGTGTATTTTTGGCCCCTTTGTGCTTGGGATTGTCTCTGCATCCTCAGTTCTGTTCCACACATTCACCTGTCTGCTTCTGTGCCAATATCATGTGGTTTTCTATCACTGTTGCTTTGTAATATAACTTGATGTCCAGTATTGCAATACCTCCTGCTTTGTGTTGTTGCTTAGAATTGTTTTGACTATCATCAGTCTCTTCTAGTTTCATTTAATTTTATAATTGCTTGTTCTAGTTCTCTGAAAAATGCTGTTGATATTTCAATTGGATTGTATTGAATCTGCATATGTGTTTTGGGAGTATGGCTATTTTGACAATGTTGTTTCTTCCTATCCATGAATAGGGAATAACTTTCCATTTTCTAACATTCTCTTCATTTTCTTTCTTCAGAATACTATAATTTGCAGTATGTAGGTCCTTCACTCCCTTCGGTTATTTCCTAGGTATTTAATTTTCTTTGTGGGTATTATGAATGAGATTTTTTTAATAATCCATTTCTCTGTGTTTTTTGTAGGGGTCTCTGGCCATTTTTGGCCACCAGCAACCAGGGATCAGCAAAGTCTGGGGGAGAAGGATCTCAGGTGGTTGTGAACACGACGGAAGAAAGAACTTTAAGAAGTCTGAATCAGTGTAACAGCTGGTTTATTGTCCATGAAGGCCGGGCTTATAAGCAGCTGGAGGGAGGAGGGTCAGCCAGGCTTGTAGGGTGCGGGTCAGTCTCTGAATGGAGGAAGTTTGGGGTCTGAAAGTCACCTAATTTGCACAGTGTGTCTTTCAAAACCTGATCACATGATTTCTAGTAAAAGCCTTGGGGCAGGGGAAAATTGGGAATTTGAGTAGAGCAAAACCTGAGCTGTGGACAATCCTGGGCCTGGGACAGGAGGGAGTGACCCCACAACTGCTGGTCTTGAGATGAGATTATTGGGATCTGAGCTGCCTTCTACCTTCCATTTTCCCTGACTTAGTCAGGGTCCCACAGCTTCCCCTCTGTTTTTATGAAGGGACCATGTCATCATAGGGTGCAGGGTCAATATATTCCTCAGTCATCTCAGGTAAGGCCTGATAATATACTAAGACCTGATTAGCTGTGATGTTTGTGTTCTGGGTTATCTGTCGGTGCAGAAATTGGACCAGGCAAGGGCGAACAGGAGCAAAGTACTGATAGCAAGTAGATGCCCCAAGAGGGGAAGGAGCCAGACAATGAGAGGGCTAGAGAACCAGGGGGAAGGTATATCGGGTTGGTAGCAGCTAACTAACTCCTTACAAAGATTTGTAAAAAAAGAGTTTTTACATTTTTCGCTATATTGGACTCATTGCCATAAAAGCAACATTCTTCCCCCAAAACAACACAAGTCCCCCCATGTTTGGCTGTTATGAGATCCGACGCCCACCTGTTTTGGGGCACAACACCCGCTGGGGACATCATTTGTCTCTGGAGGGATTCTAGGCTGTGGGTGGTAGACACCATGGCCTGATCAAGTTTGTCCCGCAGGTCCCCGGCAAAGTGATGGGTTTGAACGAGTGCTGCAATTGCTGCTCCCGAGGCGCCAAGCTGGAATGCCAGGCCAAGGCCCACCAGCAAAGGGGTGGAGACTTTTCTCCATTGGGGGGAGTGGAGCCGGAGGGCGGCTGCTTCGTAGAGGTGTACCTGAAAGAGACTCATTGACAAGACAGTGGAAACCGGTGGATTGTGAAGCATGGAGACATAGAGAAATATAGGGAATTGAGTAAAAAAGAGAAATGTCCAGGAAGTCAGGTTGACCCAAGTTTGTCAGGCCTGTTGGAGGAACCAAGGAAGCATTAAAGTAGTGGGCGGGTAGTAGAAACAGGAAAAATAGAGGCATTAGGACGGTTGATAAAGGGGAGGATATCAGCGACATGTTGAATGTATTGAGTCCTGGCGACAATGCCACGGATTTTTTGGGTGACTTGTTTTTCCTGTGAAAGAATGGGTGAGTACAGGACAAGAGATGGGAACAAGCTGCTGGGAGATATGTAAATCTGCAGTATGGTGGCTGCCATAACCATTAGGGTAAAGTTTTCCCATTACTTCGAACCACCATCTGCCGTGCCAGGGATCAAATATGGTCAGGGTGAAAAGTGTATTCTTATTTGTAAACATACTGTCTTGGAGGCCTAGTGCAGAATCTTAGATCCGACAAGACCAATAATAGCATCCACCATCGTAATCAGCATCCGGAAGGCAGCTGGCACTTGTTTGCCTGTGGGGGAAGCACATGTAGGGGCTGGGGTGGTAGAGGTGGAGTTAGGATAAATGAGGATAGGAACAGGACCTGCAGGCTGCATAAGCGAACTTGATCATAATATCCTGTGTGTTGTTGAGCCTGTTGTGTGCCCATACTGTTGTAGAGAAGTGTTACTGATTTTTGCATATTGATTTTATATCCTGCAGCTTGGCTAAATTTATTAGTTCTAAGAGTCTTCTGGTAGAGTTTGCAGTATCTTCTATGTAAAGTTTTAGGACTTCTGTGTCATCTGCAAATTAGCATAGTCTCAGTTCTTCCTTTCCTGTGTGTCTTCTCTTTATTCCATTCTCTTGTCCAGTTGCTCTGACTAAGGCTTTGAGCACTGTTTGGAATGGTAGTGTTCGGAGTGGGCACCCTTATCTTGTTCCTGATTTTAGGGGAAATGTTTTCAGTTTTTCCGTTTACTATGATGTTGGCTATGAAATTGTCATAAATCACTTTTATCAGTTTGAGATAATATTCTTTGATATCAATTTTGTCAAAGTTTATATCAGGAAAAAATGTTATATTTTGTCAAAGGCTTTTTCTGTGTCTATTGAGATGATCACATGATTTTTGTCCTTGCTTTTGTTTATGTGACATACTACATTTATTTGATTTATGTATATTGAACCATCCTTATATTCCCTGGGATGAAGCAAACTTGGTCATGGTGTATAATCTCTTTAATAATTTGTTGCATTCTGTTTGCAAGTATCTTTTTTAATTAATTAATTTTTAATACAGGGTCTCATTCAGCCTGTTTTCGAGGATCTCATTAAGGATGTTAGCATCTGTATTCATTAAAGAAATTGGCATGTAGTTTTCTTTTTTTGTTGGGTTCTTTATCTGGTTTGGGGATCAAGATGATGTTAACTTTCAGTGTTCCTTCTCTTTTAATTTCATGGAAAAGTTTGAAAAGCATTGACACTGACCTTCCCCTGAAGTTCTGCTAAAATTTTGCAGTGAATCTAACAGGGCCTAGACTTTCCTTTGTTGGTAGAACTGCCTCAATTTTATTCCTCATTATTATTTCTATTCAGGAATTTTTTTATCTTCTTGGTAAAAGTTTGGCATCTCATATGTGTCTAGCAATTTATCCATTTCTTCTGGGCTCTTGAATTTATTGAAATGTATGTTTTTGAAATAGTTTTTTATAATCCTCTGGATTTCAACAATGTCTGTTGTGATTTCATCCTTTCCATTTCTACTTGCATTGATGTGAATATTTTCTTTCCTTCTTTCGGTTAGCTTGGCTAGAGGTTTATTAATCTTATCCCTTTGAAGAACCACTTCTGAATCATTGATCTTTGTACTGTATTTTTTTGTTTCAATTTCATTAATCTCCACTCTGATTCTTATAGTTTATTCTATTGCTTTTGTATTTGGCTTGTTTTTGTTTCTCAAAGAGTTTGAGCTGCATCATGAGTTTTTTTTTTTTTTTCATTTGTGCATTCACAGCTACAAATTTTCCTCTTACTACTGCTTTCATTGTGTCCCATTGGTTCTGTTATGATGTGCTTTCACTAATATTTGGCTTCAAGAAGTTTTTTCAGTTTCTTTTCTGGTCTCTTCTGTGATCCATTGCTTATCAAATAATAATATTATTTAAACTCCATTCACTGTTGATTTCTAGTTTTATTCCACTAAGGTCTGAAATTATGCATGGTATTATTTCAATTGTTTTATATTCATGTAAGCGTGTCTTGTGGCCAAAGGTATGATCTATTTTGGGAGAAGTCCCATATGCTGCTGAGAAGAAAGGTGTTACTTTCTTGGCATTGGATATAATACTCTGTAGATACCTGTTAAGTCAAATTTTTTTGCGATGGTGTGACTTGTTTCTGATGTTTCTTTGTTAATTTTTGTTTGGTTGGCCCCTATACTTGTGAGACTTGGATATTGACATCCCCTAGAGTGATTGTATTGAGGTCCATTTGACTTCTCATGTCCAGAAGTTTTACTTTTATATAATTTAGTATACCTAAATGTTTATAATTGTGAACTCTTCACTTTGATTGTTCTTTTTACCAGTATGCAGCATTCATCTTTGTCTCTTCTGACCTGTCTTGACTAGAAGTTTGCAGTGTCTGAGAATAGTATAGCTTCTCCTGCTTGTTTTTGGCCTCCTGTAGCATGGAGTATTTGTTTTTCATCCTTTCACCTTCAGCTCCTTTGTGGGTGAAATGATTTTATTTTTGATCTACTCTGCCATTTGCATCTTTTTATTGGTGAATTAAGACAATTAGAATTGAGAGTAATTATTGGAACATTTGTACTGAAACATGTCATTGGTTTTTTTCAGGTTTTTTGTTGTTGTTCTTTTATTACACTTCCTTTCAATGTTTCCTTTTCTCTAAGTTTCTTTGGTGCTGCTCCTCTCTGTGTCTGCCTGTAAGATTTCTTAAAGTCATATCTGCAATGCAGAGCTAGTGGTTGTAGATCTCCTCAAGATTTCTTTATCATAAACATTTCTACTTCTTCAGTTTTCAGGAATATTTTTCTGGATACAACATCCTGGATTGATACTTACTTTCCTTTAAAGGTTGAAAGATTTCATTGCAGGCTCTCTTGACTTTTAAGTTTCACATTGATAAATCTGCAGTGATTCAGATGGGCTTGTTTTGGTAGAAAACTATCTGTTTTTCTCCTACTGTTTTTAATAGTCTCTCTTTGTGTTGAGTTCCTGAGGTTTTGACTATGTTGTGCTGAGGATAGGTTCTTTTCTTACCAAGGTTATTTGGTATTCTGCAACTTTCTTGTACCTGAATACTAATTTTTTTAGAGTTGTGAAATTTTCTGCCATGAATTCAGTGAATAAATTCTTAATACCTTCTGTGCTATCTTCTGCTCTTTCTCTCACATTCATAACTCTAAGGCTGGGTTTTCTTGTGTCATCCAGCAGTCATTTTATCCAGTTACCTTGTTCACTTCTTGCTTTGGAGTCATTCCTGATTACAACATTTAGTTCATCTAGCTTGTCTTCAAAATCTGAAATTATGTCTTCACAAGATTTGGACAAGCTTCCCCTAATTTCAAATGCATATATCATATCATGACTTTCAGTTAGATATCTCTGCAGATTTTCTACATCTCTACTGAAATGTTCCTTCATGTTTTACATTATTTTATTTACTTCAGCCAGCTTTTTATTTATGCTTTCTATAAACCCACTAAGCTTTTAATCCATTGAGACCATTATTTGTTTAGTAAATTTCTCTCTGCTCTCACTGATCATTTCTTGCATTTTTAAAGGCACATCTTGTTTGAACTGATTGAACATTTGATCCACATTTTTTTCTTCCTTCCTGTCTTACTTTTTCGTTGCTGTGACTCAATACCCGACACCCACAAATTTAGGAAAGGTTTATTTTAGCTCACAGTTTCATATGGTCACAATCCATTCCGGGGTGGCCGGCAGCAATCAGAGTACAGGACAGAGGCAGAGGCGGAGGCAGCTTCTCAGGACATCACGAACACGAATGCAAGCTGAGACCCGCTGAGACTAGTCCCAGTCCTCCAGGAAGGCAGGTGCAGCTTATGTATCCTTTCAGGTCTCTGCCCAGTAACCAGTCCCTCCTGCATCCAGGTGTGGCCACTACACACCGCTAATCCTAACTCACACAACTTTAGTCTTAACTGTAATCCACCCTCCAGACTAGACCCCAATCCTCCAACATCACATGGTTCCATAGACAATCCACAACATTAAAATGCATGAGACTTTTGGGGGACACTTCAGATCCTAGCCACAACACTTCCCTATGAGTTCCACTGTTTCAGAGCCCATATTAGCTTCTGAGAACTCAGCCATATTGCATGTATTGCCTTCTCTTCCCATGACTCTATTGCTGAGGGACTTAACTTCAATGGCCTAGCCAAGACATTCCTCTGAACATGTATAAGGATGTGTAGGGGGACCCCACTGGATTCTGTGCTGGGAGTAGGAATTGCGTTATAGTGCAATGGCCTCCAAGGTGTCTTGTTCAGACCCAGCTCCCTCAGTAAAGGCTTCCTACTTGTCCTGGCTTTCTTCCCCCAAGAGCAGCACTCACTACCTTTTGCAGAGTGTCCTCACTTCCTAGTATGGCGCTGCTGAGACCTGCCTCTCCTGAGATGGTCTGCTGAGCTGTGGGGAGCCCTTTTCAAGGGGTAACTTGTGGTATGTTTGCAGTTTGCACTACCCCATGCTCATTTCTGGAGGCCGGGGCTGCAAGCTGCTGTTAATTCCCCAGGCTCCAGGCTACAGGCTTACCTCTCACCTGCAGCTGCTGACTGCTGTTATGGCCCTTCCCAGGCGGCCTGGGGTTGCTTCCAGGCCTGGAAGCCTCCTTAGCCTCTTTAGGTTTTCCAAAATTCCCATGGCTTCTTTCAATTCCTCCTTTCAATTCTCCTCCATCTCCAATTTAAGTTGAGTAGGTAGTTTTGTGACCGGTCTGTGAGGAACCATTGAACATGGGTCCTATGTGGCTACCATCTTGCCCGGAAGTCATCTACATTACATGCTTTAGGCACCACTGCAGGTGTTCCTTGTGTTACATCTGGGAGAAGGTGAGCATCAGCCTTGCTATTTTCCATGTTCCATCCCTTCCTGGGTTTCATGATGTCATCTTTACAGTGTTTCAAGCCATCATATGTAAGTGGATGTTTTCTTTTTCAGGGCTGCTCTCTTTCATTAATCTATACTTGTCCCAATATTACATTTTGCTGTAGATTTTCAATGCATCTTCATTTTGCTCTCAAATTCTCGTTAGCTTTCCTTTTCTAATTTTCTTTTGCTAGGCTCATAAATTCATTCTTTCAGCAAAAACTCCCAAAGAAAAATCCCAGTTTGGGATTTTAGGTTGCGTTAAGCTTAAGCCTTAATATGAGTGAAACTGGGATCTTTGTGATCTTCCACACAGGCACATTGTGTGCCTTTCCACTTATTTAAGAATTCTTTTATTTTTCTTGGTATAATTCTGTTACATTTTTCACAAAAATCTGACACATTTCTTACTAAGCTTTTGTCTCTAGGTGTTTCATATTTCTGTCACTATTGTGAAATAGATTTTTCCCTCATGATATTTTTGGACTATTGCTTGTATGTTTGAGATTCCTTTGAACTTGTATTCATTCATCTTGCTTGTCTTTTAATTATTTTTAGGCTATTCTCTAGAGTCCTTCTAAGTATATGCCCATAGAATCTATAAATAATGATAACTTCATTTTCTTTTTCAGTAGTCATACTTCCTATTTCTGTATTCTGGCATTCACAAAGTGTATAAAATAATGTTAGACAATAGGAAATAAGAATCCCTGGGTTTTTCCTAATGTTAATTAAAAAAGTCTCTGTTGTCAGTTTCCCAATAAATAATGACATGTATTATGATTGTAAAATACTCTTTAATGTGCTAAGGAATTATTCTTCATTCATTGGTAATCAAAATATTTTTTCTCATTAAAAATTATTACAGTACTTTCATCAATGTCCTTCAAAATTTAAAAGCATATGACATTTTATTCAATTCATTGATACTGTGTAAACCAACAGATACTTTCTGATGGATTATTCTTTTCAGATATTTTTAGTTCAGTTGGCTGGTAAATTGGTTAAAATTTTAATATAGATTATTTCTTCTTGTTCTCTTTGTTAGATTGTAATAGCAACTGGGATAATTTTTATGAACTCATCCTATGTTCCACTGTACTAAATATATTGAGTTTTTTCATGTAATTCTTACATCAGTATTACAAAATTGATGTAGCACTATCTATATTTTTCAGATAGGGAGCCAATGCCCAGGAGGGTTCCTAATTCGGCTATGACCAGGCAGCTTTTGAAAGCAACCTCCCTCTACAGCTGTGCTAAGTATTAATGACTTGAACATGTGTCAAGCTTGATAGCACAGGCCTGAAATTATACCATTGTGAGAGACTGAGGCAGAAGGATTTCAAGTTTGAGCCCAGCCTGAGTAAGTCAGTGAATTAACAAGGCACTGTCTTAAAATCAAAAATAAAAATGAGGTGAGCATATACTCAATGTGAAGGCCCTGAACTTGATCCCCAAGACCATAAAAAATAAATATTTAAATTCAGCAAAATTAATCAATATACATAAAGTCAATATAAAATTACCCTTCTACATAGAAGAAATGAATATTTAGAAAATATCACTTTAAAATAAGTAGCAGTGGGTCTTGGAGGAATAGCACCGTAATTAAAGCACTTGCCTAACAAGCAAAAAGCCCAGAATTTGATTCCCAAGCAACCTGTAAGCCAGGCACAGTTGTGCATACCTATAATCCCAGCACTCAGGTGGCTGAGGCAGGAGGATTGCCGTGAGCTCAAGGCCATTCTAGGCTGTATGGTGAGTTCAGAACCAGCCTGGACTACAGAGTGAGACACTAAATACATACGTACATGCATACATACATATATACATGCCTGCATACACACATACATAAATGAAAGTAAAATAAATAATATCAACAAGAGAAATAATTTTTTTTGGGGGGGACAGGGTCTTGCTCTATGACCCAGGTTGGTCCAGAGTTCATTATGGAGCCCAGGCTGGTCGTGGATTCACCCCAATCCTCCTGTCTCAGCCTCCCTAGTACTGGGATTACAGGCATGCACCACCACACTCAGCTTTAGTGGTGCTGGGGAATCAAACTCAGGTACTTAGCACTTGACTCAGTGCTTGTTTAGCAAGCACTTTAACATCTGAGCCATTCCTCCAGCCCTAAGAAATAAAAATTACTGAGAATAAATATAGTAAAACATGTTTAAGAATATCTAAGCACATCATGAATAAAGTTATATAAATGTAAAAAAATGAAAGAATACGTAAGAACAAAGAAATTTATCATAATTATGTATGAGAAGACATGTTATCAATGAGATGTTTCTTCTTAAACTTATCTATGAATGTAATTCAGTTCTAATCAAAACTCAGTAGGAAATTTTTACAGAACTTAGCAGAATTAATCAACAACGTAATGGGAAACAAAGAGTAGAGATAGGTCATTTTTAGAAGAATTGTTTGGAAGACTTGCTCCATCAGATATCATTTATTTGTTTGATTATTTATAGTAGTGAAGATAAAGCCCAGGGCCTTTACCCTGAGCTGCATCCTTGGCCCATTTTTTGATTTTCGAGACAGGGTCTCATTAAGTTGCTAAGTTGCCCAGGTGGGGCTCCAACTTGTGATCCTCCTGCCGCAGCCTTCAAGAGTGCTGGATTTGCAGACCTGCACCACCAGGTCTGGTTCAGGATAGGTATTTTATACACAGACTTACACATATGTGGAAAAGTAAAGCACAAGACTTAAAACAGTGAGAAAAGAATATTATGTTGAAATAACTGCCTTTATTCTTTGAAAATTCTTTTTAATCTGTTAACTTTTCTTACTACAAGGTAAATTTCATCAGGGCAGAGATTTGGTCAGTTTTCATCAGTTATATTATCAACAACCAGAGTAATCAGATATACACAAATTGCTCAACAAATATTTCTGAACCACCGACTGAAAAACTATTATATTAATTTTCACTCATTTTTTTCTATTATTATGTAACTAAACATTTATAATTTATATTAAGTTTTGAAAAAATGCTTGTGTGTTTAAGTGTGTGTGTGTGTGTGTGTGTGTGTGTGTGTGTGTGTGCATGTGTATTTTTTCCTGGAGTGGAAAGAAATGATTCAAAGCTGGGCATAACAAGATGTAGCTGGACATCAAAAGAAAAAGAAATGAGACGTTCATCAACAGAATATCCAGTATTATTTTTTCAGATTATGGCACTTTAAAAGCAAGTAGAAAAACGAGTAGAAATAAATGATAAGAACAGAATGAGTTTAGATGACAAAGCCTCACATTTCTGTCACGAAGGTATTTGTACGAAGGTTGACTCAAACTGCATTTAAATGTGTTAATATCTACCTAAATTCCAGAAAAAAATAAGTTAACTGTTCATTGTTTCAATACCTTCATGTTTGGGCTCAAGAAGTCAAAGAATAGTCTTAGCATTCCTTCTTTCTCTTCAATGCTTTGTATCGACAGTCCCCCTGTCATTGAGCACTGTGCCCAGCTATAAATCAGGAGATTGCCATGAAAAATGAATTCTGCAGATTTGGGCACCAGTCCTTTGTGTGTTTAGTTGTCATATGTTAAATGTTTATCAGATGCCTACAAGCACGGTGCATATATATGCATAATCTTTCTATTTATTGAATGATTGTTTTGTTACTGATTCACAAACATTCTTCCAGAGACAACCAAGGAAAAAACTGGCATCATATCCTTGGAAGGCAGAGGGACAGACCTGTGAGGTGCAGGGAAAGCTAACCATGGGTAAGCCTGATGAATCAGGTATCTAAAAATGGTCATCTTCTACCTTTACGCTGCGCCTTGACAATGATTGCTAAAGCACTACAAGATCTTACCGAGTCATTTACTTACTCACTAACACAAAAATACATACTGAGCATTCGCTGCTTCACAATGTGCTGGGCGCACTGTAGATTCAAGGGAGAATATGCCAGGCATGGCCCCTGCCCTCCCAAAGCATTGGAAAAGATGGCCAAGAAGAGGGAATTACAAAAATTGTATTGGTGTGCAGTTCCTTGCTGAAGGTAACACTTATATTCACATATTAGGGTAAAGTAGCCCTTAGTTGAAATTTTAAAAAAAAGAAACAAAAAATAAAAAAGATGGATTATAAATATACTTCCAAGAGAAGAAACTCTAGGCTAAAGAGATTATAATCCAATCAATAAACTGAAGGAAGGTCATAGCTGAAGGGTGAAGGACATGGGAAGTGAATCTAGGCCTAGGATATAATTGGCTCCCAAGAACTGAGATTTGACAAAGCACCATTTAATTTTAATGAGTAAACCCTGAGAGATGTCAGTTTTAAAAAGCTACACAGATAAAGTTGCTATGGATAACCACTGTTACTCACTTACATTAGAACTCATCAGCCTAAATACTTTGATTTTTGTCTTTGAGTTTGAAATTTTTGCTGTCTTGTATTTCATTGTCATGTGTTCCACGTTTACTCCTCCTCCACCACTTCCTCGCTCTCATGACAGCATGAACAGTGGCACATTATGCTCATGAGCAGCTCTGACCAGCTGCAGGTCTTTCAGCAAAACTGATTCGGGCACAGCTGGCGTCAGATTAGCGCCAAGCTTATCCCTAAATGGGCCAGTCTCTTTACACAGAGAAGAAACATTCTCCATCACACATGGCACCTTCAACCAGGTACCTCCCTCCCATGTCTGGGTCGAAAAGAGTTTGGCTAAGAATCACGTGCTATCTGATAGCTGGGTCTAAGCCATTAATCCTGATGAAGAACTGAGTGGATCTTCGTGTCACTCAGATATTATTCATTCATTCACCAAGAACTAACCAGCTTCTGTCACTTGCCAGCCCTTATCAAATCACTGAAATTTTTGAATCCAAGAATTATCTTTCCTACTATAAATTCTGAGCATCATGGCCAGCAGATTATCAAATTTAAGATCAGAAGCAGTAAACCATAGCACAGTCATCTGCAGAATCTTGAAATGGGTCTCTGAGCCTGTAGGTTGGCACAGACATGCTGATGTTCAAGATCCTTCTTCACCTTGATTGAGCAAACACCCTCCTTGCCTTACACAGGCCTTTTTTTTTTTTTTTTTTTTTTTTTTTTTTTTTTTTTTTTTTTTTTTTTTTTTTTTTTTTTTTTTTTTTTTTTTTTTAATAAGCACCACTTCATGGTTCCTTGTACTTCTTCATCTGGCTTCTGCTTCACACTTCTGGCTATTTCCTCATTCTGGAAGAGACTGTTCTTTCTCTGCACCCACATGAATTCTACTTCCTTGTGGGGCCCAGGTGCTCTGAGCTGTGTGTTCCCACTGAATGTGGGGCACTCCAGTGGCCCTGAGCCTGAGTGTAGTTGTTGATGACCTCAGCTGGATGTCTGCCTGGCATTGGTCTCTCCAAGGCTTCAGGGGTTAAGCCAAAAGATGGATACAATGAATTGTCACTCCAGGCAAGAAAACTTTTCATTTTGTAAGTAGGACAATGGAACAACTTATTCCAGAGAATAAAGTAATTGGTACGCTGAAAATAGGAGATGGACGGAGAGAGAACCATTTGGTTCTCTGAAGTTAGGAAACTCCCCATCCAAATCTGATTCCAGCTTTGGCACCTTGCTTGCTGAGTCACCTTAGGTATGTTCCCTTCTTTGCAAAACTGTTGTGAAGATAGCAATTGTGACATATAAAGTCCGACACAGACTATATATAACTGTAGATCATTTTTCTCTTAATTTTGTTATTCTCAGGGATGGAGGAATAGTCCAGCAGTTAAAGTGCTTGCCTAGCAAGCTCAAGTTCAATTCCCTAGCACAACATAAAGCTGGGTGTGGTGGCACACTTCTGTAATCCCAGCATTTGAGAGGGTGAGGTAGATTATCAAGAGTTTGAGGCCAGCCTTGGTTCCAGAGTGAGTTCAGGATCAGCCTGGACTGCAGAGTGAGCCCCTGTCTCAAAAATAAATAAATAAATAAATAAATAAATAAATAGCTGTGCATGTTTTCGAGACAATTTGACAACACTAATAAGATTTTTTTTTTTTTTTTTTTTTTTTTTTTTTGCTATTCTGTGTCTTTCTAGATGACAGTAATCTTCTGGAAAGGGGAAGAACTATGCTGACACTATATTCTATTCTGCTCAACACAACAGTGTACAGTGCACAGTGTAAGATTCAGAAATACTTTTAGTGCTTTTTTATTATTTCATTAATATTAAAAACTTTTAAGTGAAAAAGCTCATTTTCTGGAGAAACAATATTTGAGTGACTGTTGTCTGGAAGAAAAACACTGACTTAGAGGAACAATGGATTCAAATCTATTCTCTTGGCTTTTCCCCTTCCTTGTGGCTCTATTGCGTGCTGGTCTCTTACATGACAACACATGAATGAGATTTTTGGCTTATGAAAGGGTCGTGGTCTTGAATAAAATTGTAAGGACTTATCTAGTTTTAATCTATGAAGAATAACTAAGTTCTCTGTACTGGGATATAAAACTTCAGTTATCAGAACCACAAAGATCTTCAGAACCATGCCAGAGGATAGCTTCTACGTTTACTCGGGCCCTGTGCCACTTACTGGGTGAGGAAAAGTTCATGAGTTTCCATTGTATAAAGTCTCGTGTACAGGGTCCTTTTGTCCAAGTGGCCTTGTCATGTGAGCCTGCTAAATATTCTTCACTTGGCCTTCCGATCACGTCCCAAGTGTCACACCCCTAGAGACAATGTGATGTGCAAATAGCAGAAGCGTGAACCGAAGCTCAAAGGAGTCGCGAGGGTGAACATTGCCCAGTGCCTCACCAGCCAAGCCTAGGCTTCGTCAAAGCTCGCTCAGACCGTGTGTGAGAGGAGGAGAATTCAAATTAAGAGCCAACACCGTTCTAGGACTAAGAGGTAAAAATAGAGAACCGGTCGGGTTATTGGAGGACAACGTGAACAAACTTACTTTATTGCAGAAGAGAGTTTGAATTGGAAGGGAGGTTATGGCATTGTAGGACTTCCTCATTTCACAGAAAAAAAAAAACGATAAGTTATCAGAGCATAGAACGTCAAAGAACTGGAATTAAATTTCTTACACAGCAAGGGAATTAAAATATGCAATAGTACTTATATTTTGCAACCTAACAAACAGCTATTTAGCAGTAACACATTTTTTATTAATACCTCTTTAAGCAGTCTCCCTGAACCTCAGACCCCGGCCCTGTAGCTGTGTAATCTCACGGACCCACAAAGGCCTCTGCCGGCTTTTTTCTTTCTGTGATTCTCAATCAGCCTTCCTGAATGCTTGTTTTGACACTGTCTCTTTGGCAATACACCGCACACTGTCCAAGCCCCTCCTTCCTTCCAATAACAGATCTTCATTAGTCTTCAACTCTTCAGCCACTTAAACCCTGAACACTGTGTAATCTTAAGTATTGTTTTGCCAAAATTATATGGTAAATTTATCAACAAAAGGTTTAATTGTGAGACAGCTCCTGCAGTTGGATGTGTTGAGGCAATCTTCTCCTTAGGAACATATCAGCAGGCTTCTATACAGTAGTTGGGGGAGAGGGGAGGGTGGTTTTCTTTAAGGATTTCTTGAAAGGCGGCAGTGTTCCAAGTTCTTATTAGACTCTCTAACAGAAATAGGTGAGATTAAAAAGAGCTTGCAAACAAATGAGATATTCTTTTGCTGGTATTAATTATGGAAGCTATTTCTAGCGCCCCTTATAAAATCTGTTCCTTCTTTATTTCGTTTCTGGCTTATAGTGGAAACAAATCCAAGGTCATTTATTTATTTATTTAAAAGAATAAAAATGGGCTAATCACTTGGATAATCGATTGAAAGCTATATTTCCAGCTAAGGTCATTTTATGATTGAATGAAATATGACACAAGTCTTCCAAAAATATTTAGAAGGGTTTTGGACACTCCTTTGACATTAGGGAATCCAGGTTCTTTATTCATGGTACCATTGTGAATAAATATTCATTTAAAAGTGATGGGGCTGGGATTTCTAAAGAGGATCATAATGTGGATGGGGAGAGTGATACTTGATTTTCAAAGACTGAGAAAACCAAAAAGAATATTTGAGAAGCTTGTGGCTTACAATCTCAGTATCTCCCATACTCACAGGCATTGACTTTGATTCCTCTTTCATTATTTCTCCTCCATAATAAACCTCCCTCGTCCCAGACAGTTAGACTGAAAAAAATAATTACATCACCACAAGCTTGAAGAGCAAGTCATTTTGTATTAATAGAAGGCAAATCCAGGAATCATATATTTTCCCAGAGATCTGCTTTGCCTAGTGTCTTTTCCTCTCCTTCAGCTCAGTAATGGAGCTAAGACCAATACAGTGCCTTCACTATTTGATACTTGAATCTGACAACATGAGTTTCCATTGCTCACTAGAGTTTACAATGTACTTTCTTTTATTTAAAGGTATTTCTCAAACAGAGCTAATCAGAGCTATGATACTGGTGTACAAGATTAAAAATAAAGAACATTAATTTATTGTTCCTGTTGGTAAGACATTTAAAATATTATTTATGTACTAAAACAAAAGCATTATTATTAAAGTATTATTATTAAATATAATATATAACTCACAGGAATTTCTCCAAGAAAACATGAGACTTCAAAGAGATGTCATGCCTGAGACTTACAGCTATATGTTTTACTTTTCAATATCCCAGGGGCACTAAGGGCACTTAGTAGAAGTGTGGGAAAAAAAGGCAAGCATTTTCTCTTATGTTGTTTTCTCAACAAGTGTACAGCACACAAGATGATCATCATTGCCACTTTCATTTTATGAAACAGAAAAGTAAGTCATGGGAGGTTCAGCTCTGTCCCTAATTGGCAAAGCTCTTTCTGGTTGCTTCTCCATATGATCTTAGTCTACCATGGTCTCCCTGGTAGGGCTACAGATCAATGCCTCAGAGATGTCCTCATCTAATCCTGGAAACTGACTATGTTACTTGTCAAAGCAAAAGGGCTTTTGCAGACACAGTGAATGTATAGGTTTTGAGGTGGAGAAATAATCCTGGATGAGTCTCTAGATGAGACCAGTGCAGTCCCACCCAGGTCCTTGTTTATGGAAGGCAGGAGGATCAAAGTCAAAGAGTGGAAACATCAAAAAATGAAAGCATGTCAGAGAAGGGAGATGGTGCCATGCTTTGATGAGGGGCCACAAGTCAAGGACTGCTGGCAGCTTCTAGAATCTGGGCAAAACAAACAAACAAACAAACAAACAAACAAACAAACAAACAGACAGACAGACAGACAAACAAGGAAATTGGTTCTCCAGTACCCTGAAAAGAAATACAGTGTGGCCAGTGTTTTGGTATTACCGCAGTGTGATCATTCAGTCTTGTAAATCTTCAGAACTATAGGAGAATAAATATCTGTTGGTTCAAGCATGTAAATTTGTGATCATTTGTTATAGCAGCAGTAAAAACTTAATATACTTGGTAAAAGCCTGATCATTTCCACATTTGATTTTGTGTCATCCTTATGCTTAGAACTAGTATCACCTTTTGGTTTTATTGTATTATTTTTAATTTTTCACCATACCATATGCACCGTTTTTAGTTTTATTAAAAGAAAAATTAGCAAGAGCTAGAGATATCACTCAGTGGTTGACTGCTGGAGTACACAAGGCTGTAAATAAATAAACAAGCAGGAACAAGTAAGGATTTGAAGAAACTACAATCTTCATTCATTGCTAATAGAAATGTGAAACAGTGTACCTTCTGTGAAAAACAATCTGGTAAATCCACAAGAATTTACACATAGATTACTATATGGCCTGGAAATTTCACTCCTGGCTATATGGTTAGTTGAAAGTAAAACAATGTTAAAACAAAAATTTTCCAGGCTCAGTGGCACACACCTGCAGTCTCAGCATTTTGGGAGGCTGGGGCAGGGAAATTGCAAATTCAAGCTCAGCTTGGGCAATTTAGCAAGACTCCATCCCAAATAAAGAATAAAAAGGGGCTGGGAATATAGCTCAGAGTGAAGGGCATATGTTCAATCCGCAGTACTGCAAAAAGAGAAAAAAAAAAAAAACCAAAGCCTGGCATGGTGGTGTATACCTGTAATCCCAGCACTGAGGAGGCTGAGACAGGAGGATTGCTGTGAATTTGAGGCCAATGTGGCCTACACAATGAGTTCAGAACCAACCTGGACTACCGAGCAAGACGCTGTCTGGGAAAAAAATAAAAAAGAACTTGCACACAGTTGTTCACAGTAGAACAAGTCATAATAATGAAAAGATAAAAATGACCCAAATGCACATTAACAAATAAGCAAATAAACAGAACTGACATATCCATGCAATAGAATACTATTTATTCATAAAAATGAATGAGGTGCTGACACACTCAGATATCTACTCATCAGCCTGCTGGTGTTCTTGGTCCTTTTTTTTTTTTTAATGAAGAGGCATTCTCCCGCAACACATATATAATATATTTAATATTTACAAGAAATAAAACTTCTTTTTTGAATTTTTATTATAACAGTGAAAAATGAGAGGAAAAAACCCCGCTGGCCTCAAGTTAGACATGCCTGTTAGAATATGGTTGAGCCTAAAAAACATAATTAAAAAGTGAAAGAAGCCAGTTATGAAAGGCTGCACATTATATAATGCCGGTTATATGCAGGCTCTAAAACCAGCAAATTCACAGTGACAGAAAGCACACTAGTGGTTGCCAGGAGCTGCGAGGAGTTGGACTTACAAGTGAATGATTAATGGGTACTGAGTTCTTCTCTGTTAGTAAAACAGTCTAGAATGTGGTAATGGTGGTGTTTGCACAACATTGCTAACATGCTGCGTGTATTTTGAAAGCACTGAATGTCACTATTATTAAATAAGTTACATGTATTTAGTCACAATAAAGATATCATTTTAGACTGGGGTCATAGCTCAGCAGTTAGAGGCCTTGCCTAGTGAAGCGATGAGAACCCCGCCATTTTAGATTTTCCCCAATGTTCTCTTTGCTGTGTAACTGCCTCAATGACCCAGGGATTCACTCTCTGGTGATACCCTGGCCCCAGACCGCCACTGGAAATCCCAAGGCACAGGCAGTGATTGAAATTCAAATCACTTCTAGATTATTGCCACAGTTAATCTTTTGCTAATTATTCTTTGCCCCTTCCATTTTGTTTTTGTTATAATACTTCCCATTCCTGTGGTTTTTGCCTTTATAATCCCCATCTGATCCCACCCACCCATCCACCCACTTCAGCACAGAGAATTCTTTGGGGCTGAGGCAAGAGGATTGCCATGGATGAGCCTGGACATCAGAAAGAGACCCTGGTTTTTTGTTTTTTTTGTTTGTGTTTTTTTTTTTTTTTTTTTTTTTTTGTGGTACTGAAGACTACATTTAGGACCTTCCTTCACATTGAAGTGTATCATTAGCTCATTTATTTACTTATTATTTTTAAAGATGGGGCTTCACTATGTTGCTAAGTCACCCAGGCTGGGCTCCAACTTTCGATTCTCCTGCCTCAACCTCCCAAAGTGCTGGGATTGCAGAACTATGCCATCGAGCCCAGCAATAAAAAATATTCACAAAAGACAAGGAGAGCTTTTAAATTTTCTAAGTCCGAATGTAACAAAGACTCATGTCCTGTCAATCTCTAATTCCCAGTTTGGAAGTCCAATGACTTCCTTTTAGAACTACATGATTTTCTAATATGACGATTTGGATGTTACCTGCATGTTTCTGCGACAAGAGACAGTGGGTTTGCAGGCAGTTAGGGATACAGGGGATCCCAGAAATGGAGAATTCACTGGAAAACAGGATTATAGAAAAGGCTTGCAAATTGACAAACATGAAGTAGTCAAAATACAATAGAGGGAAAGATCTTTACAGAAGAAGGGTGCGCTTCAGCAGAAGCTTAAGGATGGAGAACCTAGCAACCAGCCTTAGCAACCAAGCTGCTTAGTATAGGGCAGCCCCTTACCCAGCTACAGTATAGACAGTGAGCCATAGGTAGCCCACAAGTCCAGGTCCCCTTCTGACTAGCAGAAGCTTTACCCTATCCTTCTTTCCCCTTTTATAAATTTCCCAATGAAGCTTTTTCTTCACAACCTGCCTCCTGTCTTCTGCGACTTGTTCTTCCAGCCTGTGGAGACACGAACTCAACACAGAGGCTCAATGGGAATCAAGGCCTGCCACTGCAACCACTAACATTTCCAAATAATGTGCTCATAATGTACTGTTGTCTATTCATTTACAAACTTTGAGAGGGCTGGAGGAATAGCTTAGCAGCTAAAGCACTTGCCTAGAAAGCACAAGGTCCTAGGTTCAATTCCCAAGCACCAAATAAGCTGGGCATGGTGGTACATGCCTATAATTCCAGCACTCACCAGGCTAAAGTAGAATTGCCATGAGTTCAATAGTCAGCTCAGATAGTCTCAACTACAGAGTGGGACCCTGCTTCAAAAAAGATATTTAAAAAAATTAAAACAAATCAACTTGGACATTATTCACATCCAATAAACTTTCAGCAGTTACAGTTTAATATCTAAGAGCTCCTTCTGCTCCTCTTTACATTTGAGTTTTTAGTCCTGTGTGGTCCTTCACAACTGAAGCAATGTCTTTCTTTCTCTCTAAGAACACAATTATATTTTTCAATTTTATCCCAGTCCCTACTTTGCACTTATCTGAGTTTTTTTCCCCTGTGCATGTCTTTTCTTCAAGGTCCTTTATAGCGAAGACATTCTTCACATGTTTATAACCCTCAATTGTTCATATTTAGGAGGAAAGTACTAAAAACTCTGCTGGTAGTTTACATGATTACAGAACAATAGGTCTGGTTGACACTTTTATTATGAAACCCTTGTCAGCGTCTTAAAGTCTTTTTTGGGGGGAGGAGGGGCACTTGGGTTTTGTACAGAAAAATATTTTCAAGTTCCAGCCTGTTTTTCATCTCAGTCATACGTGTGAATCTGCATGGACGTGTGTGTGTGTGTGTGTGTGTACACGGTGCTAGCCCTCCAGGTAACTGCTGTTCCTTATTTTGTTTGTCCTTCAAGGTGCACATCTTTAGTTCAACTTCTCCTTGTAATTAACTTCTGGTTGTCTACAGCAACCTGGCTCCCAACAGGCCCAAGTACCATCTAGGTAAGAGATTAGCACCATTTCCCACCACTTTCCTGTTTCCATCCTCAGTTTCACCTGCACTTTGCACAGTCCCTGGGGCCCTTCCGACTTCCCAGAGTTCCCCTGGGCAAATGGATGCTTTTCTTATGGCAGCTCCTTTTGCTGGGACTTGACTCACAAGCAGTGACCGAGGGCTGAGTCATATCGCCCCTATTCTCTATATCCAGTTTTTGCTGACTTTGTTGTTATTGTTCCCATTTTGGTTCATTTTCTTGTGCCTAGTGAAGTTCCCTGGGAGCTAAGATAACTTTGTGTGTTTATCAGCCTAACTGGAGAATAGATTTGTTTGCTTGAGGGTAGGGTATAAAGCACTCCTACTTATCTTACTCTGATAGATCTCTCTAAAATTCTATACAAGTGGCTGATAAGATCGTCTGAAATATCACAGCTAAGGAAACAGCAATTCGGAAAAGATGATTAGCTTGCCCATGACCACTTTCCTTTCCTTAGAAGCAAAGACACCTGACAGCCACAAAATAGGAGAGGTGTGTTGGGCTCTTTGGTGGAATGGGGAGGTGAGCAAAGTGGCTCACTTAACAAAGCAGGGCACAGGGGAAGAAGGTCAGTAAAAGGCGTGTCCTCTTGTCATGAGATATGCGTCCTCCAAGCGGGGCCCACCTCCTAACAAGACATTCAGCTATCAAACCAGCAGTTAAGCTCCTCTAGTACATTGAGCTCTTAATCCAGGATTAACTCACTGATGAGGACAGCAGCCTTACAGATCCAACACCCTCTGCAGGCATCGCTTCATTCAGTCAAGTTGCCAGTGAAGACTAACCGTCACAGCTGGTAAATGGCAAAGCCAAGATTTGATGTTATTTATGGGCTTTCAGTCATAGAAGTTTGAAGATAAGGAAGTGACAAGATAAGAAATATGATTGCTTTCTAGAGACCAAAAAAGGAAAAGAAATAGATTCCTTCCTAGAGCCTCTAGTCAGGAACATAGCCCTGCCAGCTATTCACCAGACCTGTAAGGAATTCTCAATCTACAGTACTGCCAGACAATAAATCTATGGCAGTTTTGCCTCTAAATTCCTCATGATTTGTTATAGCAGTGATAGAAAATTAATATACAGTATTCTGGGAGTTGCGTGCTCATCTAGAGTTGCTTATTTAACCTTATAAACTCTATGAGGTATATACAATTATTTTTCCCATGAGGAAACTAAAGCATAGAAAATATATGAACAGGAACTTTACAGAAGGTAAGTTCCAAAGCATACATGAAAAGATGCCCAATATCCTTGGTCATTAAGGAAAGGGAAGTTAAAACAATAATGAGATTTTCTACACAAGAGTTGAATGTCTAAAACTCACAAGGCAATGTTAGAGGTTGACAAGGAAAGTGGTGTTGTAAAATACTGTGGGTGTAAGGTGTCATATGGTAAAATAAATTCACTATGTTACGAGAGAGAGCTTAAACCAGGGTTCGTGTTCTGCTGATGTCACAGAATGAACACCATGAACAAAGAGTACAGTAGGGAAGTAGAAAGTAACTTTCTTGGGATAAGTATAAGGGAGAAAGTGAGGTAAAAAGTAGGAACTCCCCTGCAAGCAGGAGGAGGGGTGAGGGCACAATTGATTGACAATTATAACCATTCTTTCTATGAATCATCATATTCATTTTTCCTATGCAGATTTACCCTTTATTGATTGGCGCTTATTAGCATAAAACTAGTTCATTAGATTAAGATCAAATTCAAGGGTTCAAGAAAAGACCCCAGACCCTGGGTCATGAAGGTCTAAGGTCTTGTAACCCTCTTGACTTCAGCTTTGCCCTTGGCCATTCTTACATGTGGATTTTCTTAAACTATCAGAGTTCTTCATCTGAGGAGGAGTCTCTTATTTGGGGACATCTTGACCCACCCAGTCTAGCTACTCTGAACCTGCCTAATAACGTCTGGTCCAACTATAAAAACATTTAACAGTTTTCTTTAAAAGTATACATATGGTTCCTGTGGCACCCATCATCTTCACTTCTACTTATTTCCAAAAGAGAAATACAAATCTATGTCCATCCAGGCCCAGTGGGACAGACCTGTAATCGCAGCTCCTGGAAGCAGGAGTTCAAGTTCAGCTGGGTAACCTATCAGTCTAGGGAGATGAGTAGAGATATTGCTCAGTGTCAAAGCTCTGGGTTCCAGCTTCAGTACCACAAAAAAAGAAAAGAAAAGAAAAGAAAATCTGTGTCCACATAATGACTTGAACACAAATGTTCTTGTAGCATCATTCACAACAACCTTAACTGGATGTAACCCAAAAGTCTATCAACAGGGAAATATGTGTATAGGGGTATTTCTACATGATGGAATGCTTCTGACCCATAAAAAAGAGTACTGAAACAGAAACTAAAGATGGATAAATCTCAAAAGCATAAGAAAAAAACAAGAAAATACATATAGCATGATTCTGTTACAAATCCTGGATGATGAGCTCCCAAAGTGTTACCCCCCCCCCCCCCCAAATATTACCACTGGTGTTGCTTGGTGTCTGGGTTCAGGAATTCTCAATACGATTAAAAATAATCAGTTGAAGCTTACATGGAAGATTTAAAGCAAAAAGAGGTTTATTGGGAAAGTAAAGCTCTCAAGGACAGGTCAAGAGGGAGTCTCGAATAAGGGTCCCATGGGTGACAGACTGGATCCCTGTATAAAGCTTTTGCTCAGGTGGTTTCAAGCAGCCCTCCAGTGATGGGGGTTATAGAAAGATGTAAATCCACTAATTATGTTAGGACGTCTAGAAGAAACTGAGAAGGGGAGTCTGGTATCAGGGCCTTGACTGGAACTCCACCTTGATTCCACTTCTGCTCCCACAGTGGCTGGAACACCCTGGGTGAGCCCTGCCTATCTTTCTGACCTATTCTCCTACCTAACAATTTCACTTGAATAAAACTCTGGAAGAGACAATGAGTAGGGTGGCAGTGGTTATCTGGACTGGGACTAGAGGAAGTTAACTGGAAAGGAGTTGAAGGAAGTATTTCATAGTTTTGGATAATGGAACTATTCTTCATCTGGCTTGTATTGTTGGACATAAAGGTCAGAACACACAGATATAAACAGTAAAACTGAGTACATTTCACTACATATAAACTATATCTCAGGATACTTCAATAAAACTAGTTTTAGGGGATGGAGGAATGGCAGAGCCATTAAAGTGCTTGCCTTGCAAGTACAAGACTCTGTGTTTGATTCCCTAGCACCACATAAAACTGAGCATGGTGGTACAAGCCTGTAATTTCAGCACTTGGGAAGCTGAGGCAAGAGGATTGCTGTTAAGTGCAAGGCCAGCCTGGGATACAGAGTGAGTTCAGGCCCAGCCTGGGCTACAGGGTGAGACCCTGTCTCAAATAAATAAATAAATAAATAAATAAATAAATAAATAAATTTTAAAAAATGTTTTCAAAGCCCCACAGCTAAAGCTATAAGGTTTAGATTTGAAGCCAGGTAGTTCAACTCTAGTGTCTGTGAGGTCATCAGAAGATAAAGTCGCTATTTACGCACTGTAACAAATAATTGTTCTGATTGTGGGATTAAAATTCTTGGAGCCGCCGTTCTTCGTGAGGTGGTGTCTAGCTCTCCCTCCTGTGAAGAGAGCTGTGTTAGGACCACGTGGGCCACAAAGTAAGACAGAAATGGCCCTCTTTCAGTTCTAGGCCTGGCTTTTGAGGACTGGTCAGTCAATACCCTGGGGTGCCTTATAATGAGCCCAATTACCTTGCTTGAGAGATTATTACACGGGGAAGCCTTTCAGGCTTCCTAGAGTAGGAGAGAAGTCAGGCTGAGCCTAGCTTCCTGTTCCCCTAAAAGGCATAGGTATCTGAGTGGAACTTTCTCAGACCTCCAGACTGAACCAACTTCTGAAGTGCAATTAGTGACCCTGCCACTACGTAGAGGGATAGAAGCAATTAGATGATCCCTGACCCATATCCTGAACCAAGTGTTTTCTTGTTGTTTTGGTTTGGTTTTAGGCACGGTCCCACTCTGTAGCCCAGGCTGGTCCTGAGCTCCCTATGTATCCCAGGCTAACCCTGAACTGACAGCAATCCTCCTACCCCAGCCTCCCAAGATCTGGGATTACAGGCATGAGCCACCACTCCCAGTTGATGTGGTGCTGGGGAATCAAACCCAAGGCCTTGTGCATGCCAGGAAAACCCTTTTACTGCTGTGCTATTCCTCTACCCCTCAAGTAGTTGTTTTAAAATACTGTGTTATGGTTTGGATCTGGAATGTCCCCCAAAAGTGTCATGTTTGGAAGGTGATTCAATCAGGAGGGTTAGTGCATCAGTTCCTGGGCCACAATAGGTGGGACCTGGATGGAAGGGGTGGATCGCTGAAGCTTGACTCAGAACGGGGACTCATCGAGATGTGACCTGGAAGGTTACATCAATCCTTCTTCCGTCATTCTGCTGCCGGCCTGTCTTGGATAAGCACCTTTTCTCTGACTAAACCTCTGCCATGTGCTTCCAACATTGACGGAAACTGTGAGCTAAAATCAACCTTTCCTCCTTTAAGTTTTGGGTATTGGATTTTGCATCTCAGCAATAAAAATATAATGACGTACTAAGCTCCAGATTCCTTTGTTGTGCAGCAGTGGTTAGCTTGAAAACCAGTCAAAAGGCACCTCCACCTCTGTTGCCACTGGTATTTTCAATGATTCCTGGCAACCTTTCTTTACTATTCGCCATATGATACTGGTACTATAATTATTCTAGTCATGGACTTAAAGGAATGATCAATAGTTGAAAGAATTATGAAAGGCCATCCTCTCTTGTGACATCAAGTCTATAAATAAAATGTCAAATCAGAACCACCAGCAGCCCGAGCTCATGTTACTGAATCTGCATTGCCGATTGACACTTACCTAAGGAAAGGTACAGGAGATCCACAGCAATGCTAATCTAAAAATTACAAAACCTCAAGTTTTTATGTTGAAACTAGATGTTGAGATAGTGGTTCTTCCATGAAAGGGAATCTTTTATGAAACACTGAATTACTTATTACTGGATACAGGTAACCTATTAGATGTATCAGAATGAAGGTATGTTCTGCGATGTTAGTTAGCGTCTGATCTCAGCATCCATGTTAGTGCATTATGATAAATATAAAGCATGGATGCTTCACTCTGTAGCACTGCTTACTACAAACCCTAGGGCCTTGAGCTTGCTAAGCAAGTGCTTTAACTGCTGAGCTATTCCTCCAGCTCACACAGTCTATAGAAAACAATGGAAAAAGAGAATATTGAGCTCCTGGGGTGCAAAGATGTACTCAGAGCTGAAAATAACAATTTTAATTTTAAATTTAAAAATTGAGAGATAAAATAATAACTATATAGGAATTTCAATTTTTATAGTTTAGGGAGAGAGAATAATACATACAGATAAAGTCTGAACCAAGTAAGAAACAAAGATTAGCAAAATCATAAATTGACCCAAATGCTGGTATTTCAAAAGTGTTAATTAAATGACATAACCTATTGCAAACTTTATAAGAAACAAAATAGAAATATAGAAGAGCAGTAATGAGAAAAGAGATAAACTATAATAATAAATTATAAGAGAGTTACATCAACTCTGTGAAAACAGTTTGCAAATATAGAAGAGAGGGACAATTCCTGAGTAAGACATAAAAGGCCAATATTGATCCACACGTGAGACCCTATGAATCCGTCAATCACCACAGAAGACATTGGAAAGTTCCATTAGACATTCACTAAAAATGTTAACTACTGGTGTCGAAGCTCTGATCTACCCACCCTTTTAAAATTAGCAAGTTCCTATGGTGCTTAAATAATTCTAAGCTTCTGGGGGAAATATAAACACTCCTGATTCATTTTACCATGCCAACAACATAATTTTAACACAAAGAAAATTTGAAGAATTATAAAACCAGACAACTGTAATCTCATTTTTGTGCCTGGAAACAAAAAGTACTTTAAAAAAAAACAAGCAAATAGAATTTAGCACTGTAAAAAATACTATTTTGGTTGGAACTCAAATATTTAATAAATGAATCAAAGAAACAATCATTCTTGTTTTTACAAACAGCATGAGTAATTCAGATTTATTCAAATAGTACAAAGGTGATGGCACATTTGGAAGTTCAATAAAGTGATTCATTAGAACAAAAAGAGAAAAATGTGATCATATTAAAAGTACAGAAAAAATCAATAAATTCAGCAACCATTCTGATAACACTTCAAGGAATGGGATCTTTAAAAAAGACGAGTGAGAAGTTCAGCATCTATCCATCTATTTATTTATTTAGACAGTGTCTCTTCCTATACTAGTTCAGGCTGATCCCGCACTCACTATGTGGCCCAGAGTGGCCTTGAACATGAGGCAATCCTCCTGCCATGCCCCCTCTCAGGTGGTGCTGAGAATGGAAGTTTAGGGCCTTGTGCTTGCTAGGCAAGCACTCTAAATGTTGAGTTACACTCCCAGCCTTGTGGACTCTAGAAATTAACTGAATCACACACCATACTGAAAAACATTGCAGCTTGGGACCAGAAGTAGTTCGGCTCGCAATTTTTTGGATTTGAGAATATTTGCATAGACTTACTGGCTGAGCTCCCTTAACATGAAAAACTGAAATTGGAAATGCTCTGAAGTCTGAGCACTTTGAGCATCACGTCGCTCGCTGCTCCAAATGCTTTGGGTGTTGATGTTGGAGCACTTTGGACTTGGATTGTTAGATGAGGAATGCTCAATCTATACTGTATTTCTTCTGCCTGAATAATTTCTTTGCCCATTCTTTTTGTACTATGAATCTGGTGGCAATAAATTCTCTGTTTTCCTTTTTTTAACAAGTCATTTATCCTACACTTCAAAAAGATATTTTTGTAGAATATAGAATTCTGAATTAACATTTTTAGTACTTTTTTTTTTTTAGTACCTTAAAGACATCATTTCATTACTTCTGGCTCTGACAAGAAGTCTGCTGCCCTCTGTAGTTTGGCCTTTCCATGCATCGAGTCTCTTTTGCCTCCCACTTGCTGTGAAGATTTGCTACTTATTGCTAGTCTTGGATAATTTGATTGTGAGGTGCTTTGGTGTGATGGTGTTTAAACCATACATCAACTTTTGACACCTTTCAGTCATTTTTTCCTCAAATATGTTTTTCTGTCTCTTCCCATATCAGGAATTCTGTTCCACACACTTCAGGCTGAGACTGTGTGATAAAGCAGATACTCTGTTCCTCTTTCCTCCAGATTTTCCCTCTTCTTTCTCTTTGTAGACAGTTTCTAACACTGTGTCTTCAAAAATCACTAATTTTTTCTTTTGCAGTTATTCTCATTCATGAGACAATTTTTATTTCAGACACTGCATTGAGAAAATTAAAGTAGAAAAGGGGAGAGAGAACCCAGGTGAGTGGTGTGTATGCTTTAAACATAAAGGACTTCTTCCTGATAAAGTGAAATCTGAGCAAAGACCTGAAAAAGGTGAAGTTTTCATTGTTCTCCAAAGCGGTTTTTGTCATACCTTTTTGCACCTGTCCATTTTCTAGTTAATCTCTTCTTTACTACTACAGCAAGGGTAGCTCTCTATTGTCTTCTGTGTGCTCCTTTTGCCCCAAACTCTCCTTAATTATATTCTTTTGCATTTTTCTCTTTGCCTCTACACTGTCTTCTTTCCCCTTACTATTGGTTCTTTTTGTTACTTCTTATATCTACGATGGTTGTGTTTTTTCTTCCATTACTTAGAAAGCTTTGCTATTCACATGTCTTAGTTACTTTTTCGTTGCTGTGATTCAATACCTGACATCCACAAATTTAGGGGAAGAAAGGTTTATTTTAGCTCACAGCTTCAGAAGGTCACGGTCCATTCAGGGGTGACCAGCAGCAATGGAAGTACATGGCAGAGGCAGAGGTGGAGGCAGCTTCTCACGACATCACACAGAGGAAGCCAAGGCAAGTTGAGACTAGTCCTCCAAGGAAGGCAGAAAGTATCTATAAATCCTTCCAAGTCTCATCCCAGTAATCAGCCCCTCCTGGATCCAGGTGTGATTAACCTCCTCTACACACCTATAATCCAATTTACATGCCTGTAGTCTAATTTACATGCAGTATTCCACCCCTCTAGACTAGGCCCTAACCTCCCAACAGCAGATGGTCCCATAGACAATCGATAACACTTAAATACTTGAGGCTTTGGAGGACATTCCAGACCCAAACCAGAATAACACATCATCTCATTTCAACTGCTGGGACCATATATTTGAGCACCTTCATTTTCTCTTTAATGTCTTGCTTCCAAGGACTTTAACTTATCTGATACCAAAAGAAAACACATCCATGGTGGTGCATCATCCTTGGTGTATCTTTTTCTTCCCGGCTACTTTCTGGTTGTAACTCCACTCTAAATGAGTCCAGCTCCTTCTGAACTAGTTACTTTTGTATGGAAAGAGTCTACAAACTGAGGAAAGACAGAAGTGGCTTGAGTTCAGCACTTTCTCAACTTTTCTATGATGTTCATGTCTTAAATTTTATGTTCTGGAGCCACTTTTAGGCTACCTGTCTCCTGTGTACATTGCTTTTTTTAGTACTAAGTGATTAAATTTCTCATTATATTTTTTTCATCAGGAGTAGCAGGCATGCTGACCATTACTTACCTTCTCTCATCTGCTTCACCAATATGACTCCTTCTGGTAAAAGCGGTGGTACTTCTTAGATCATCATGCAGTTCCTCAACTCCTGATTCACTGGTGTTAATCAAGGTGTGGGATGCTCCCATAACCCAGCACCTCTACCCTAACTGTAGATGCAAGTGGCCCTTAGTACAGCCCACTACCTTAAAGGACCCTGAACGCCCCAGATCTGGGAAGGTGTGTGTTTGGTTTTGCTGTGTTCCCTCTATGTGGTCCACATAGTTACTCCTCATGTATTATTGTTTTTTGCTTTCTTCCTTCCCTTTTACCTTTTTTCTCCATAGTTGGTTGTTTCATTGTTGCTGAAGGTGATGAGGATGATGGTGTTGGTTTCACAGAGAAGAGTGAAGTAGAAAAGCCTTTCTTCCCATCATTAACTGAAAACCTTTATTTAATTTAACGCAATAAATGTTTATCCACTGCCTCTTTTTAAAAAAATGAGTTGTGGTGCATGCTGGGCAACAAAAGGATGGAGATGGAAAATCGTGTAAGTCTGAAAACACAGGGAACTTCTTTTTATTGGAATACACAGTGTAAGGGACAAACTGCAGTGGCCAGCAAGGTGCTGTTTTAGCAGTAAAGTCTTTTGACCTTGCTTTAAGTGAGATAGTCCTATTTCTGTTCTGGGAACCCTCAGGACCATCCCAATAATAGCAGTGCTTGGAAGTACTAATAAATGATGCTGAACTATCTAAATAATTAGGGTAACTAATATTCAGCATATTCTTTGGTAGATACTTTTATCCAGAGCCATGTGGGCCACTTAACAGAGTAGAATTTTTAAAAACACAAAATGTAAGATAAGCAGTTCTCTGGATGGCTCTACCCTGCAGACTTAAAGTAACTGCCCTGTGGTAATTAAGAGAAAATAAAAAGCCTCTTCAGGAAGCAAGAACAAAGAATAAATGGGATCAAGGCCTTTTAGAAACTTAGCGACTCTGCAGGCAATAGGAAAAAAAAGGAATTTCAATTCAACTAAGTATAAATAAGAGATGGGGGCCACTTTCAATTCTCTATAAATATGGAGGTGGCACTCACATCTCAAGAAGCCGTGCAGCTTTTCCCTCTGCCCCAAATCATAAAAATAGAACTTATAGTCGCCTTTTGAAGCTCTTACTCACTCACTTGTCCCAGCCTTCCTGGCCACTCCTTCCTCTGACTCTGTCTGTCCCCACAGGCCGCATGTTGCTAGTGTCTTCTTCCCCCTGGCTTCTAGGCAGAACCAAACCAGTAGAACTGTAATCTTGTTATTCGTAAACATAATTTACAAAGTCAACAGTGGGTTTTTTCCACCTCCCCAAATTTGTGGCATGTTCTCCTAAAAAGGAGCTACCTGTGGGAGACTTCAGATTAAGGCAAGAACCTGGGATGACATAACCATATCTTATGAAATTAGCAATAAGAATCAGGTGAATCATATCAAAAGATACAGAAGAAAGAGATTTGACAGCTGTGAAATTTTGAGGTGTAAACAAAATACATGGTAAATGTTATTTTGATCTAGGGGGCAACAGGGTCTCACCCTGTAGTTTTGTTTTGTCCTGAAACTCACTATGTAGCCTCGACTGGCCTTGAACTCACAGCAATCCTCCTGCCTTAGCCTCCCAGGTGGTTGGGATTACAGGCCTGCACTACCGTGCCTGGCTTATGTGATGCTGGGGAATCAAACACAGGGCCTTGTGCTTGCTAGGGAAATGCTCAAACCACTGGGCTATTCCTCTAATCCTGATATTTACCTTTTTGAAATTTATTACAGAAAAATACATATTGCTATTAATCCCCCTCAAACACAAGCATCCCATTGTTGTTGTTACTTTTATCTTTTTCTTTCCGTTTCCTACGGTCCTCTTTTGGGAATATCTTTAATAGGTGTGATCAAAAATACAGTGAATCTATTTCACTCCATTGTTCAGTGAGTGCCAACCAATGAAAAGACAAACGGATAAAAACATTGGGTGTCTTTATCTATCTTATCTAATAGATCTGGTGCCATGTGACTTGGGTACTTTCTCATTGCTGGGACAGAATGCCTAAACCCACAATTTAAGAGGAAAAAGATTTATCTTAAAAGACTTACAGTTTCAGAAGGTCACAGTCCATGTATGAGCAGCAGGCTGGCAACAGTAGAAGCACATGGCAGAACCGTAGCCAGAGGAACGTGGTTCACAGCATGGCAGACAGGAAACCCAGTGAGGGAGGAAGGGCAGAGCTACCCTTCCAGTTTCTGTCCCAGTGATCCTCTCCTTTGGGTCAAACCCCAGCATTCCACATCCTCTGAGCAGATCCCATGTCTTAACAGCAAATCAATATTTCACAAAATTCAAATACGTGAGGCTTTGGGGGAACATTTCAGATCCAGACCATAACAAGATGTAACTTATGGCTCTTCCCCAAAGTCAAAATGGTAATGACAATGTGTTTTTTATTGTAATAATTTTTTAGTTTTAACATTCACTGTAGTTTTCCATCACACTCTACCTGGAGGCAATGGTTCTCTGAAATAAAATGCCAAGACCAACAGAATCAGCATCATCACCTGGGAAACTATTAGAAACCCAAATTCTCAAGACTTTCCCCAGACCTGCTAGGTCAGAAATATTGCAGGTGAGGCTCTACAGTCTGTGATCATTCTGACAAGTGTAATTAATTGAGGACCAGTGTTTACACTTAGAGACAGTCACATGCAGGTACAGAGAAATACTATGCAGAGCATTCCCAGGCTCTGGGTCTCATTGGTTTTTACTTAAGGTTGTATTTTGGTCTGAGCATTGTAGTGCATGCCTGAAATTCCAGAATTCTGGGAGGCTGAGGCAGGAGGATGACAAGTTTGAGCTCAGCATGAGCCAGGCAATTTGACAATTTAGTGAGATCCTGTCTCAAAAAGGGGGATTGGGAGTGGGACTGAGGATGCACCTCAGTGAGAAGTCTCTCGGTTCAATTCCTAGTGCCACACACACAAAAAAAATTGTTTCCAAAAGCCACTGCTCTAGGAACAGGAGATACAGCAAAAGCCAGCACAGATCAAGTTCCCTACTCTAACGGAGGTGATATTCTAGTGAAGGAGGCAGACGGTGGGTAAATAAAATGACAAGCTCACTTTAGCATTACCCTGGCCATTAAAGGAATATGTCAACTTGTTGGGATTGGGAACCAAATCCAGCATAGAGTTTAGGTGTGTGGGAGTGACTTGTGGGCCAGCAAATGAGGGAAGAACACCCACCCCTGACGTGGGAGCCCCAGCTGGCAGCTTGAGCTTGAACTGTGTGAAAGGAAGGAAGGAGAAAGATTCTTACAGCTCTTTCTTCTGGAAGAGCTCTCACCTTTTCAATTGTCTATGGACCAAACCCCACAGATCTTCATCACAGATCCACTCCAGCTTGACTTGCATCTGTCTACCAGTCACTGATCTTCAGTCCGTGGTCTTTTCCATTCTTCATTGAACAACCAAGATTTGCATCACTCTCATTGGCTGTCCTACAGTCCCAGACAGGTGTTCTACCTTGCAGCTGAGCAGCCATCCTATCCTTCAGCTGTCACGTAAGCAGACTGCCATCTTGGACTATCTCTGTCCTCCAGATTTGTAAGTCCTCCAAATCCCTTTTTCTTATAAATTATTCCAATTCTGCTTCTTGTAGAAGCCAAATTAATACAATCACTTTGCAGTTCAGGTGGACTGAATAATGTTACTGCTAAAGCAGAAGAAACCGGAATGTTGGAGACGTGTTTGAGTTTTTTACAGGTGGTCAGAGAAGGACTTGGACAAAAGTAATAGCTGGAGGAGCTAAGAAAGTGAGCCCTGTGACTCTCTGTGGTGAGGGAGGGAACACCAAGCACTGAGGCCCTGAGAAATGAGCGAAGCTGATGTGTTCTAAGACCAGGAAGAGGGGTGATATGGCTAGCAAAGAGAATATTAGAGAAAGAGTGAAAGGGAGCTCAGCCTGTAATCCTAGCACTTGAGGAGATTGAGGCAGGAGGATCAGGACATAGCTCGGTGGCGGAGCCTAGCACATGTGAGGCACTCAGTTCAAACTCCCATACTACTACAATCAGTACCATTACCATGAACACCAAAAAAAAAAAAAAAAAAAAGTAGCATATAGTCTATATAGGCTACAGACTGGAATAGAGGGTAGCCTAGGGGTATAGCACTTGTCTAGCCTGTATGAGGCTCTTTGTTCAGTTCTCAACTCTGCCAAAATTTTATTTTAAAATTTATTATTTATTTACTTACTCATCCATTAATTTTTCAATTTTTTTCCATTTTATTGATATGTATAAGTGTAATTATAAAGTTTACATTGATCTTGAGTATTTCATTACCTATCTTGGCAAAGTTACAAATCCTTCCCTTCTCTCTTTTTGATCCTCACACTCCTTCTATTTCCCCTCTAGTTCCCATTATTCCCCACATTAAAGTCTATGAAATAATTGTGATCTGGATTTCTCATATCAGAGAAACCACTCGATATTTCACCTTCTGCTTCTGACTCACTTCACTAAACATGATGATCTCAAGATGCCTCCAATTACCTACAAAAGCTTCCAACCTGTCTGTCTTTATAGATGAGTAGTATTTCATTATGTATAAATATGACAATTTATGTATCCATTGTTCTGTTGATGTGTACTTTGATGCCTTCCACATTTTACCTATTGTTAGTTATGCTGCTACGAACATGGGCATACGTGTATCTATGTTATATGTAGTTTTTAACCTTTTTGAGAAAAGTCCCAGAATAGGTATTGCAAGATCAAAGAGGATATTTCTTTACAGTGTTTTGAGAAACTTCAATACTTCTTTCCATAGTGGTTGTACTAGTTTACATTCCTATCAGCAGTGCAGGAGGGTTCCTTCTCCCCACAGCCTCGCCAGTACTGATTGCTGTTTGTGATTTTAATGTACACCAATCTCTCCGGAGTTAGATGTTATCTTAGTGATGTTTTTATTTTCATTTATCTTATGGCTAAGGATGTTGAACATCTTTTCATGTATTTATTGGCCATTTGAACTTCTTCATCCTTATTTGGTCTCCATGTATTTGCATATTTTTTTCTGTTTCTTTTGGTGTTAAGTTCTAGTTTTATTCGACTATGATCTGAAAGTATACAAGTAATTATTTCTATTCCTTTGTATTTATTAAAGCTTGACTTATGACCTAGAATATGGTCTATTTTAGAAAATACTCCATGTGAGAACATGTATTCTGTTGATGTTGAGTGGAACTCTGTAAACATATGTTAGGTCCACGTTTTCTACAGCGTCATTTAACTGTTGTATATCTTTGTGGATTCTTTGTCTGGTTGATCTATCTATCTGTGATAGTGGAGTATTAAAGTCCCCTACTATAATTGTATTGAGGCCTTGTATATGTCCTTTAAGATCTAATGATTTCCGGTTTACATAACTGGATGCTCCAGAGTTAGGAACATATATATTGATAATTGTGAATTCTTCCTGTTCTATCATTCCCTGAGCCAGTATATAGTGACCATCTTTGTCTTTCCTAATTTGTTTTGTTTTGAAATATGATGAGTCTGAGATTAACATAGTTACCCGTGCTTGTTTCCTAGGCCCTGTTGCATGATATACTGAATTTTATCCTTTTATTTTCAGCCTGTGAGTTTCCTTGTGGATGAAGTGTATCTCTTGTAGGCAGCAAATTGTGGGTTTCTGGTGTGTGTGTGTGTGTGTGTGTGTGTGTGTGTGTGTGAAGAGAAGGCTTTATTGGGAAACTTACAGAAGGGGAAAGAAAGATAAGAGATAAAACTTCTGCTAGCCAGGAGGGGAACTCAGAAATGTGGGTTGCCCCAGGGTTTCTATTTTTTGATCAAGTCAACCAGGCTATATCTTTTAATAGGTGAGTTGAGAGTAATTATCATTCAGAGTATTTATTGAAGTATTTTTGGTATGTTCTGCCATCGTTATAGCTTTAAGCATTTATTTACTAGACTTGCTTTCTTCTCAGCTCATCCTCCTATATCTATTATCTCTTTTTCTCTGGGGTCTTTGGTGGTATTAGCCTCTCTTTGCTTTCTAAGTTTCCTTTAAGTGTTCTTTGCAGTGTTGTCTTTGTGGCTGCAAATTTCTTTAAGCTTTCTATATCATGAAAAGTTTTAACTTCTCCCTCTAATTTAAAAGATAATTTTGTTGGATATAGCAGTCTGAGTTGGCATTTATGTTCTCTTACTGCTTAGATAATATTGCTCCACGATCTCCTGGCTTTTAGGGTGTGGACTGAAAAATCTGCAGTGGCCCTGATGAGTTTATCTTTGAAAGTTACCCTCAGTTTTTTTCTTACAGCTTTTAATATTCTCTTTTTGTGTTGGGTCTCTAGTATTTTAATTATGATGTGTCATGATGAGGATCTCTTCTGATCAAAGTTGTTTGGTGTTCTGTGTGCCTGCAGTAGTTCAATGTTCATTTCTTTCCTTTGATTTGGAAAATTTTCTTTCATGATTTCATTGAATATGACCTTTAAGTATTTTGTTTTGTCCTCAGTTTTCTGTTGTACTCCCATAATTCCGAGGTTGCTTCATCCATCAGCTGTTGTGACCATTGTATTTCTTCCTTTTTTGTTGGAATTCTTTACTGTCTGTATGTTCTAGCTCAAACATTTTATCTTCTGGGTCTGATATTCTATTCTCAAAATGTTCAAGCTGGTTATTTTTTTCTAGTATGTTTTTTTACATCCTGAAGGTCAGCTTTCAGCATTTTTATATCTCTGCTGTGTTCTTCTCTAATTTCTTGCATTGCCTTTATTATCTTCTGGTTTATATCTTTGTTTTCCTCTAATTTCTTGTCAATGTTTGCTGATAGCATAGTAGCTCTTGCATTTCCTGTTTCATTTCCTATTTCAATTCTAAGTACTTCTAGGCCCAGAAATTATTATCCTTTTTTACTTTTTCATCTTTGGGTTCTGCTATTTCAAGATCACTGGTATCACTTTCTGGGGTGTCAGGTCTTTCTGTAGATTTATTACCATATTTCCTCATGGTTCTGTTACAGTGAGCTGAGGCTCCTGTATTGTTGATGGCCAGTGTTTCTTTTCCTGAGATTCTTAATTTAGACTCTTTCTGTTTTAAGTGTTACCTGGCTGTAGTTTTTGGAGTCTTCTATGGGGTAGGGCTCTTGTGGCGGCTACCTGGCTGTCTCTGGGCACAGGGGGGCTGGGTGCAGGAAGGACGAGTCCTGAAGTGCTCCCAGGTGTACGTGGGGCTCTTGCGGTGGCTACCTGGCTGTCTCTGGGCACAGGGGGGCTGGGTGCAGGAAGGACGAGTCCTGAAGTGCTCCCAGGTGTACGTGGGGCTCTTGCGGTGGCTACCTGGCTGTCTCTGGAGCACAGGTGGGAAGAGCTCCCACAAAGGCCCAGTCCCATGAGCTTCCTGGTGCAGGTGAGGCTCTGCCTGCAGCTACCTGGCTGTCTCATTGATTAATTTTTTTTTTTTGAGACAATCTTTCTTTGCAGTCTTTCCTTGCTGGTCTTGAAGTAACTAAATAGCCCAGGCTGGCCTCACGTGTTGAGATAATAGGCATGCTCCATCATATCCTGCTTATGTGGTGCTGGAGAACTGAACCCAGGACCTGTGCTTGCTAAACAAGCATCTTAGCTGCCTAGCTACACGACCAACGCCCCAAACAAATTATTTTTGAGGGTCGGTGCATTAGGGTAGAAAAACTTTAAGGCATAGATCAGTGGATCTTGCTTTAGATCTTAGTCAAACAAAGATCACTAGATCCTACCCTAAAAACATGAGATTCAAGCCAGATGTGGTGGTACACACCTGTAATCCCAGGATTGTTACACATTGGAGGCCAATCTGGGCTACACAGTATGTTCAGAGCCAGCCTGTTTTAAATATGAGATTCAGTTGAGATGAGGGATAATTCACAACTTTCTAGATGCTGCTGCTGGTGGTGACTCAAAGACTAAGCTTCGTGAACCACCATTCTACATGAAATATTTAGTTAAGTGGGAAAATTTCTTGACCCTTGACTAGAAAAGAATATCTAGGGTGAGAGTTAGCACATGGAAGGGGGAATGAGTGATGACTACATAGATATATCATTGATTTATACACAGAAAGGTTCTGCACTCTTTGAGCCCTAGTGAGGCAGCAGCACCATTGTAGTCATGCTGAAGGTTTACTCACTGAACTCTCTGTTCTCTATGTGTGGGAGCAGTAGTGTCACCTGCTTAGAATGGGCCAAGTGAACTATCTTCACAATGGCCTGTGTGAATCAGTACCAAAGGACCAACCATGGTGATGCCATGGAAGTAGACACCTTAAGGGAAAGAAAAGAATCCACACCTCACACTAACGCACCTGACAACTTAGTCCACTGGAAGTTCACAGAATTTGACCATGAGCTGAGAGAAAGTGGGGAAACTAAGATAGTGAATTTGAAAGGAAACTATGATGTTAGTAACTTTCAAAAGCTCTATGAAATATTCTTAAAGGCAGAAATTTTGAAAATTTATTTCAGTGATGCTTAGAAAACATGAGGTACAGTGTCATAGTAAAGCCTTCAGGTTTAGATCCAAAATGGCTACCTCAGCTTCCTTTCTCAGGAAGCTAGTCTGATGGTGGCACCAAACAGAAATTCGATTATAAAATATAAAGTAACTAATCATGAAGATATAATTGTTTAAACTCAAATAGAACATTTGTATAAACAATTGACCTGAACATTCAAGTCAGTACTATATATTACCTTATGGATTTGTATCAGTGGTTTCCAAAATTTGAACAGAAAGCAAGCACACCTGAGTGTGCTCAGATTCCTATCCGCCAGATTCCTATCTATATCCTTATGCTTGATGCTTTCTGCAGATGAACGATAACCAAAATAGTAGGTTTCATAATTCAACACAACACCAAGGAGTAGAATTGTTTACTTTTTTTTTTATAGGTGTAGACAACCTAAAGAATTTTAAGAGCTCATGGTTGATTTCCTCCTGGTGCTGGCGAAGTGGGTGTTCTAGGAGTGGGGCGCTGGCTTGTCCAGGACAGATGTGAAACATCACACAGGGTTCAGTCTTTCCCAGGGCCACAAAAGCCGCTGAGTTCACAGCTGACCCCTGAAACAGGAAAACAGGCCTTTGCAATCCTTTCAAAGCCACTGTTCTTTGATTTCTCTCCTTGGTGCTGTTCCTCATCTCTGAATTTCTTCAGTGCTCGCAGGCTGAGTTGAACACCAACATGCCTAATTTTCTCCAGCCTGGCATTATTTGCAGGTTGTTTCATGTGCCTACCACTCATCTTGCAGCCCAGAAGAAGCCTTCTCCGAGGCGGGACCTGCACCTTCCACTCTTTTTTTTTGCATCTTGAATGGCACTGAACCATGCTCGATCCTGTAAGCACGGGAGAAATGTTCATGGATTTATTTACAAGTGCAATGAATGGATAAGAAGTGCCCACTTACTCTAATATTCAATTTTTAGAAGCAAGCTACTCTCAGAAGCATGTCTGCTGTTTTGTCAGCAGTTTAATAATAAATTATTTGCTAAAAATTAGGAATTCCCCATCCTGATGTGACAATGTATTTTATTTGTGTTGTTCATGGCTGCCTGCATATTCTTACTTGTTGGAGAATTGCCACATTCCCCTATTTATAGCCAACAATGATGAGCCTATATGCTTACTCTTAGCTTGTTTCAAGTGAATGGTGGGGCTCACTTGGGCAAGGCTGTGAGGTGACAAGATTCTAGCTCCCTGGTTCCTCTTTCTTATGACTGTTCATATTCCCATCCTGCTTCCCAAGCCCCAGTTCCAGTCTCCTCCTTGGCTAGTATTCGACCAATGAACTAGCTGGTAAGGACTAAAATATTACCATTTTGGAGGACCCCTTTTTATTTAGTAAAGAAAATAATCTCTAATTGTACATTTCAGTATCTTTAATAAACAACAGAAAGACACTTAGTGGACCAGGTTCCTGAAATCTCCCCTTGCAGGTAGAAGTCTGTATTACCTATTCATGAAGCAATGCTAGGAAAATCCGTGAAAACAATATTCCCTTTGTATGCAAAGTTCATGAACTTGATTCTTTTTTGATAGGTGTGTTCATGCTTTGGGTAACAAATTTTTTTGGGGAGGATAACAAATTTGAGCTAACAAAATTCACAAATAACTAGTTTATAAGTCAAAAAGGGATTTAGTAACATTTTATGCTTTTATTGTTAGAATACTCATACTTTATTTAAAACATGACTGTCAGATATTGGTAAAAGTACACTTTATCCTACCAAGCTTAGGGCAGGCATACTAAGCACATAGAAATTCTTTCCTTCAGGTATCTGTTGCCATCCAGCCACACTGGGATGTGAGCCAGAAGCCTTGCTGCCACTGCTGTGCTTCCTGACATCAAGGGACCTGAGGGTGATAATTTATTAGAATGCTATTTGGCAAGAATAGAATTAAAGCAAGTAACCACTTACAAACAAAAGTACAATTAGCTGAACTATCACAAATAAAAATAAGTTAGATATAAAGAATCATAAAAAGGAATAGAAAGCCAGGATGAGGGTGGCACGATTCTTGTTTAAATTACTTATTTGTTGCTGGGACGCAGTACCCAAACCACAACTTGAGGAAAGAAAGGCATATCAATAAAACGGGAAAAAATATCAAAAAAGAATAAAGAAAGGCTCATTTTAGCTTGCAGTCGCATGAAGTCTCAGCCCATTCATGGTTGCTGGCAATGATGGAAGGGTCTGGTGCTGAGCAGCTGCTCAAGGCATCATAAGACCAAGGATCTGGGTTTCCAGAATAAGCTGGGGCAAGAGTTTAAATCTTTCTAGGACATACTCTCAGTAATACACTGCAAGTCCAATGATGTACCACCCACCCATAATCCACAACCTGCCCATAATCCACCCCATCTGACCAGGCCCCACCTCCTAGCAACAAACAAAATCCATAGAAAATCTATGCCAACCAAAGACATGAGGCTTTGGGGGGACATTCCACATGCAAACCATAACAAGTCTACATTGTTAATGCCATTAAAAGTTAAGTTTGTTGGCATCAGAATGTAGAAAGGAAAACAGGCAGATGGGAAGGGGAAAAGGAAGGAGGACAAAGTGTGAGAAAGGGAGACACGAGGGATGTAAGAGAAATAGGAAGGAAAAGGTGATTGATTGATTGATAGATTGGTTTGTTTGTTTATTGAGTGAGGAGCTGCTGCAGACTGTACTCAGGCCCTTGTGGATATTAAGGACACATTCTGCCTGTGAGCCTCACCCTCAGCCAGAAGCAGTTTTAGATGGAACATCACAGGAAGTACAGCAAGTCATGTCAGACAATGGCTGTATTTCTACAACAAATTTGATAATGAGCCATTCCTTAGTAAATGCCAAAACCAAAACTTGAGACATAATTCAATGAAGGCAGTTCTAGAAAGGCACAAGATCACGTGCTCCAATTTGACCCCAGAAAAATAGAATACTGAGAAGTATGAGTGGATAGCCCCAAAAGGAATTTGATTGTTTTGCAGAACATTTTCTAAATTTAGGATGTTATTGCTAACCCACTATATAGCATAACTATCTAATGACTGTAATACCACAAAACAGTGTCACCCTTGGGTAATCCCTGACAAAATATTGGTCCTCTCTCTCTTTTAAGTGGTCATTGAAGTATGCCAAAAACTTCTGCTATAGAGTATTCCCTCATATTAAGTCATTTCAGTTACAGTTATTTTATTCTTTTATTAGCATGTATTTGTGATGCATAACAATCAGCTTGAGAAATTGGTATATTCACAGATCGCATCTGACATATCACACCTTGAATTAATTACATTTTTAAAAGAATTACTTCTTCTAAACATATGAAACACTTTAGGTTCACAATGTTTCTCTATTTCACAATATAAGACATGCTAGTACTCCATCCTGAAGCAAATCAACCATAATCCCAGACCCTTCATTATGCAGAACATGTCTATATCCATAGGCCCTCAGTGAACATGAATGATAAATGAATATTAACAGGGCTGTGGGCAATTAGCTCAGTGATTAAAATGATTGCTTAGCATGCACAAGGCCCTGGGTTTGATTTTCCTGCACCACATAAAAACAGCCAAGTATAGTGACATATGCCTGCAATCCTAGCATTTAGAAAGCTGAAGTAGGAGGGTTACTATGAGTTTGAGACCAGCCTTGGCTGCATAGTAAGTTCAAGACCAGATTTGACGACACAGCAAGGCTTGTTTAAAAAAAAAGAAGAAACGTAAAAATACTGCTGTTTTTTTCTCCTGCATGTTCTAGGTTTTGAAATAGTGGGTGTGAGAGACAGTTGTATTCTAACAACAATGATTTTGCTTTCTTCAAATTAGTATGATACACCTAATTTTACCTCCAGGAATCAATATAATCAAACACACACCAAAAAAATTATGTATCTCACTAATCTCACTGACCTTAGGTACTGAAAGGTTTCTCAAAATTATGTTTGATGCTGTTAATTCTGATTTTTGATTCTGAATGAGTTTCATTTAAAAAAGATACTTCCTGGTTCTGAAATACTGTCTTAGGAATTTCTGTTAATAATGTGTATGTGATCTTTACTTCATACAATCAACCAAAATAAACCCAAGAGAGGATAATTATAGAAACTGTAATGATTTTTAAGCAAAATTCAAATGAATATTAATCTTACATTTGAGAAAACACTCTAAACATAAAAATATCAAGAAAAGTTAGTTTGTGTGCATAAAAGTTAAATTCCCCTAAAGACAAAAAAAAAAAAAAAAAAAAAAATCTAAGGCTCTGAAAGGCATGGCAGTGTGTGCTCATAATTCCAGCAATCAGGGAGGTTGAGACAGAAAGATAGCAAGTTCAAGCCAAGCCTAAGAAACTCAGCAACTTAGTAGAACTACTGTCTCAAAAATATAAATAAATAAAAATAGCTGGGATGCAGCTCAGTGTAAAGACCCCGTGTTCCATCCCTAATATCACAGAGGTGGGGGCAGGGGATGAGAAGTAAAGGCAAACAAAAATCTTTATTGAAGTGTAAAAATTTTATACTCTTCACTTTAAATTACCCCCATAATCAATAAGAACTTAGTTTTTCAATAGAAAGATTGATAAAGGGCACTGACAATTTTAAGAAAAGTTTAAAAATAGCTATTAAAAACATATTAAATAGTCAAAAAATAGAAGCAATACAGAAATGAAAATTAAAATACTCAGTTTGATCTACTACTTTAGTACACATTTCAGAAATAATAATGCCTAAATTTTTCTGAAAAGCATTTTGATAACAGTCTGAGAATCTTTAAAGTTCCTAGTCTAACAATGGAAAGGTTGTATTTATGTATTTATGTTATTTTTGTTATGTCTTATGGCAACCAAAACTGGAAAAAATACATAGGTGTCTGACAAGAAAAGAAATGGTTAAAATAATTAAACCAGTGGGAAATTTTTGATAAAATCATAAAATCATGAGAAAATTCATGATTGTTAAATGAAAACAATACTGTGCATAGCTGTATTGCAGTGCAATTTTGTTACTTCAAACCAATTTGTTTAAATATGTACAGAAAATTGGAAGAAAATATATCAAAATATTAACTCTGAGCTAAGTATGGCGACACATGCCTAAAATTCCAGCTCTTGGGAAGTTTAGGCAGGAGGATCACAAGTTCAAAGACAGCCTGGTTGTATTAGTTACTTTCTAGTTGCCGGAACAGAGTATCCACCACTGGCAACTTAGAGGAAGAAATGTTTATTTTTATCTCATAGTTTCAAAAGGTTTCAACCATTCATAGGCAGCCGGCAACGGAGGAAGCACACAGCAGAGGGCCAGGCAGAGAAAAGATGTTCACAACATTGCAACAGGAAGCGAATGGGAGAGGAAGGGTGGAGCTAGCATTCATCCTTCCAGGGCAAGCCCCACTGGTCAGCCCATTCCGACCATGCCCACCTGTCAATAGCATGCAATTCATAGATATCCCACATCATACAAATACCGGTACCTTTTGGGGGACATTTCAGACCCAAGCCATAACATTAGTCTACATAGCAAGTTTGAGCCCAGTGTGGATTACACAGTGAGACACTGTTTGAAAAATACAAAAAATAAAAACTTAAGCCTGAATTATACTAATATATAACTGACTTTTTCTATCATTGTGCTTTATTCCCTATTTGCCAAATTTTCTTCTTTCCCCAACAGTTATTATTTTTATTAGTATGTACTTGTGATACACAATAGTTCTATTAACTTGAGCAATCGGTGCACACACCATCACACCACATCACCAACACCTCCATGCCCCCTTTCCTGCCCTCCTACCCTTCCCACAAATCTATCTCCTTTTCCCTCCTTCCTACCATCTGTTGTATTATCTTATTTGTCAAGTGATCAAGTATTATTCTCCTAAGCTTTGAGAGATAGCACATGAAATTAAAAAAGAAGAATGCCTAGTCTAGCTTCTAGAATGTCTTCATATAAACCTTCAGCTTTCTCTGGGTGAGCTAACTTCAGTGCTTCCCCTCGGTCTGTGCCCTTAAAAGTACTCAACTCACTTCCAGTGCACTTCAGTGATGGGTATACAATTTATGTAGAGAGAGAAAGGAAGGAAGGAAGGAAGGAAGGAAGAAAGGAAAAAAGAAAGGAAGGCAGGAGGGAGGAAGAAAGACTGAAACAGAGAGAGAAAAAGATAGACAGACAGACAGATAATAAACAGCCAGGGCAAGGGGTGCAACTTTGTAGTCTAGCTTGCACTTTTAACTTGGAGGTCCTGGGTTCAATTCCCAGTGTCTGCGTGTGCGTGTGCACATATGCGTGCACAAACACACACACACATACACACACACACACACACACCACGACAAATAGTCAACAATGTTTCCATCAGACTTTAAAAGAAATGTTCTGCTCAGTTCAGTCTCCCCTGGACACCACCCTTAAACTCTGAGAGGTCTAGCAGTGTCTCTTCTGGATTGTCTTCCAGCTTCTCCAGTTGTCCTGACTTGACCTCAGCACTGGCCACAGTGTAGGGCAACAGTCTGCTCACGGCCCCCTCCTCCACTCACCACCCAGCAGGGCTGTGAATTCCTTTTGCACATGCCTCTGACCCACCTCTATAGCCTCAGAAGACAGTGTTAGGCAATACAAAGTATGCTTTGCCTAGGGATTTCATTTGAATATTGGCCTTCAAAAATGAATTCAAATAAATGAAATCTTAGTCTCTTTGCTTTTGCATTACTGAAGATTGAAATCAAGGTCTCGCCAGGCACTTTTTAAATTAATTGATCAATTTATTTTGCAGAAACAGCGCCTTTGTATGAGGCTGTCTTCTCAGCCAGTTTTGTTGTTGTTGTTTCAGGGCGAAAACTTGTTAAATTATCCAGGCTGGTCTCAAATTTGCAATCTGCCTGCTGGGATTCCTGAGTGCTGGGATTACAGGCACACACCACCACACCCATAAAATATTAGTCTCTTGTACCTGAACCGGTGAATGGTACAGAGGCCCTCCTACTTCCTCAGCTCCATGTGGCAGATCACATGTATATAAATAAATGGTTTCAGCGTATTCTGCCCAAAGCGACTGTAGGAACCCATTATCACATGATCTCTTACCATGCTTTCTGTCCATCAACAGACCAAGTATTACTCGACTAAGCATTTCTTTTAGTAACTGCTTGGGAATGACTGCATAAAGCCATAATGTAGAATTGAAAGTTTCTTGTTTCCCTGAAATTGGTTCAACACTTACTGTCAGACATTAAGTGCTGTGGCTGCCAGGCTGCTTCTTGTTTGGACAGCCCCAGGCCAAGATGAAGTTGAGCTCTGCAGTCTCCAGGAATCCTGGGAGGTCTTCAAGCTGATAGAATCCTTCCATCTAGAACTTACTTATGCTGGAAGATATTTGTTCCAGAAGGAAATCTTTCCTAACCCTGTCAGATGGCAGAAAGGGCCCTATACTCCGGGAAGCCCTCCCTGATGACAGCTCCCTCCTTTGGGCTTTACACAAGTGATTTCCCATGTCTGTTTCTCTGGCTAAAGTTTTAAGTTCCTGAGGACAGGGTTAGTATTTCCTGTGCTTTTGTGGTGTTAAGTGTCTAGCACAAAGTCTGAAGTGCAATCAGTTAATTACAAATTGAACTGAACCACTAGGAAAAAAAGATGTTTTAAATGCTTATTGTATATTAGATTGACTCTGGAATGACAGCCATATCAAAACAGAATTCTAAGCTTTTTCTAGTGTGGGTTATAGAAATCTTTAAAGCAGAATTCTATCATTTGGTGGCTGGGAATGTAGCTCAGTGATTAAAAGTTTACTTAGCATGCACAAGGCCCTAGGTTGCATGCACAAGACCCCTGCACCTTATAAAGATTAACCTGACATGGAGGAGCACGTCTGTAATTACAACAGTCAGGAGGTGGAGGCAGGAGGATTGCTGTGAGTTTGAGGCAGCCTGGGCTCCATAGTGAGTTCAGGACAAACCAAGAATCTATATCCAAAAACAAAAAACAGAGTTCTAACATCTTAGTAGTGATTTTGTTGTTGTTTGTTTAGTTTTGTTTTGTTTTGTTGTGTAGGGATTGAACCCAAGGTCTTCACAATAAGTTACCTCCCCAAACCTTTTTAAATTTATGTTAGAGAAAGGGTCTCCCTATATAACTAAGCTACCCAGACTGAGTTTGAACTTGTAAATCCTCCTTTCTCAACCTTCCAGAAGGCCACAACTCTGGGCATATGCTACCACATCTGGCTTACATTACTGCTTTTTTTCAGGTTGTGAAGAGAAGGCTTTATTGGGAAACTTACAGAAGGGAAAAAAGATGGGGGCAGAGTAAAGTTTCTGCTAGTCAGAAAGGGGACCCGGAAATGTGACTTTCCCGTTACTACTTTTATTTGCTCTCAAATTACTGCCTCTTGCATCTCAATTTTCTGATCTATTAAAGATAAATAATAACTGTGCTATTGTCAGGATTGGATGAAATTATGCTGCTCTCCTGGCACATTACAGGGGATAATTAATCAATCAGCTATGTTTCTCCTATGCCTACAAAACTAAAAATTCCCATGAAAGGTTTTTTACCTGTCCTTTGGAATTCTCTCTCTCTCTCTCTCTTTCTCTCTCTCTCTCTCTCTCTCTCTCTCTCTCTCTCTTTCTCTTTCTCTAGGGTCTCACTCTGTAGTTCAGGAGGCTGGCCCTGAACTCACTATGTAGTCCAAGCTGGCCTCAGACTTAGGGCAATCCTCCTGCCTCGGCTTACCGAGTGAGAGTGCTGGGATTACAGGTGTGGGCCACCATGCCCAGGTTCATATGGTGCTGAGGAATCAAACTCAAGGCCTTGCATTTGCAAGGCAAGTACTTTTAACCACTGTGCCATTCATCCAGCCCTCACATTTTTTTTTTTTTTCATTAGACTCTATGACTCTCTAGAGCAGAGATCAACAAGTATTTCTTATAGGGATTCTTTTGTTTTGGGAGTTCTTTTTTATGTTTCTGGGTTTTTTTTTTTTTTTTTGAGGTAGGGTCTCACTCTGTAGTCCAAGCAGTCCCTAAACTCACTAGGTAGCCCAGGCCAATCTTGAACTCACTGCAATCCTCCTGCCTCAGCCTCTGAGAGATGGGATTACAGACATGCACTACCACACTCAGTTTATGCAGTGCTGTGGAATCAAACTCAAGGCCTCAAGCTTGCTAGGCAAGCACTTCAACTGTTGAGCTATGCGCTAGTCCTAATTTAGGATTTTGCAAGTCTCCAGCCTCTGTTACATACTCTACTTTTGTTATTGTTGCTTTGTTTTTCTTTCTTGACATTCCTCTTGAAATTTAAAACTATCCTTCACTCATACGCTACACACTAGCATTTTTCCTGTCAAATTGGGCCCATAGCATGGACAGTTTGATGACCTCTGCTGTAGAGCAATGGCTTTCACAGAGCAGTCTCCTGGCCAGCGGTGTGGGCATTCTTGAATACAATGCTATACAAGAAACGTAGATTCTTAGGCCCTGCCCCAACCTAGGGAATCAGAAACTTGAACTTGCACCCAGTAAACTATGTTGAAAGAAGCCCTCCATGTGACTTTAATGCAGATGATCAGCCTTGGCTACATACTGGACTCATGGGAACTTTTAAAAATGCCAATACCAATCTTTATCCTATGCCAAACTCTAAACTTCTAAACTCTAGAAGTGGGACCAAGGCATCAATGCTACATAAAGCCTTGCAGGTGATTCGAAATGGAGCCACTTTGGAAAAAAAAAAGGCTAGCCATATCTAGGCTATTTGTTTCATATTTCAAAGAAAGGTTTAAGGCTAATAATGCTGTCAAGGATGTGCAACTCTTGAGTCTTCTTGTTTTAATAGTTCCTGACAGAATCTTAAGGCAACCAATGAGTCAGAGATGATAGCTCTTCACTACTATATATAAAGCGCTATGTTCGGTATACTGGGAAATTTAAAGTGTGTTAATGGAGTCACGTCTACTTCTGAGTAATCTGCACACAAACTGCAAACATCTCCATTTCTCAGAAGCTGACAATTTCAGTTTTGCAAGAAGGACTGACACAGGAAGCACTGGCCAAATTCTCTTTTCCAAATCCCTCGATGTTGAACCTGTAGGATGGCTTCCCTCACCGCGACCTTGCTTCCCTCACCATTCCCAGCGTGGGCTCAGTCCGTGACTTTTCTTCCACGTGGAGTTTGTCCTAGCAAGTTCATTCTTGTTTCCAAAAAATACCCACATCTTTCCTTTAAGTATTCTGTGAATAAACCTTTGCATGGCTTTATGCTTGTAAGATAATTCCACAGTGCCACATTTGACAAATGACATCAGCTAGCCTGCTCCAGCCATAAACCAATTTAGAAGTCTTATGCATACTTTGGCTTCAGGTCAAGATGGTGTAATATGAACCGCAGAATGTACAGCATGTCCCTAGCAGCCTTCCTAAAGATCAGCAAAACTCATTCCTGTAAGAACAGCTTCTCTGCGAAGCAAGGTCAAGGTCTGTGGTCATCAGAGAAAGAGCCTTTAGCTGGACTCTGTCCTTGTCCAGAGGTCCCCCTGCTCGGTGACCCTGCTGTGGCAAACTCTCCAATTCCCTCTCTTACATCACTTCTCTGCTGCCACAGCTGCTGTGCCATCTTCTTCGTTTGCTCGGGAATCAGATAGTCATGCTCTTCAGGGCAGCCAGCCATTCTCTCCAAACCTGTGGTTGAATCATTTTTTTTTTTCTTTGTTTCATCGTGGCACATGGATCAAACTGAGTTTTGCTCTACACATTTTATTTTATTTTATTTTATTAGTTCATAACAAGTTCTTGGGGGCTGGGGTCTTAACTCAGCTGTTAAAGTACTTGCCTAGCAACCATAAAGCCCTGGGGTCTCAGACACTACATAAGCCAGGAATGGTGGCATACCCCATGGAATTCCAGCACTCAAGAGGCTGATGCAGAAGGATTGCTCTGTGTTCGAGGCCAGCCTGGGCTACGTAAGTGAGTTCAGGGCCAGTTGGACTACAGAGGAAAAAAAAAAAAAAAAAAAAAAAAAAAAAAAAGACAAGTTCCTTCCAAGTACTAAGTTGCCCAAGCTGGATTTAGACTTGTAATCCTCTTGTCTCTGTCTCTCAGAGTGCTAGGATCATGGGCTTGTGCCACCAGGCCAGAAACCCAGTTTTGAGTCTTGAGAGTTACACGAATCATGGTAATTCCATTTCCTTTGTCAGTGATTGCTTTAGGGAAAAGCATACAACCCACAATTCTGGACAAGGAGATCTCAGAGGATGTCTGCATGGTGGCTTCTGGAAAGTTTTCTAAAGGAAAATGTTTTTGTTTTCTTCTTTCTTGTCCTGGGAATTGAGTGCAGGGCTTCCTGCATGTTAGCAAGCCCTCTACCATTGAGTTATATCCACAGCACCAAAATGTTTCTTTTTAGATTATTATAGTTTTGTAAAGATATGATACCCAAACAATTGTCTTGCAACAGTGGGAGAATATGTCAGAAGCCAAAAGCCAATGGAGCACAACTGAAAGATATCATTTAAGTTAGGATTCTCCACAGAAATAGATCAAAATAGATAGATAGATAGATAGATAGATAGATAGATAGATAGATAGACAGACGACAGGAGGTTCACTATAGGAATTGACTTACACAATTATGAAGAGTGGGTTGAGGGCATAGCTCAGCCTGTAAAGCACTTGTCTACCAAGCACAAAGCCCTGGGTGTGGTTCCCCAGAACCATATAAACCAAGCATGGTGGTTCAGGCCTGTAATCCCAGCACTTGGGAGGCTGAAACAGGAGGAATGCCATGCTTTCAGGGCTAGACTGGACTACATAATGAGTTCAGGACAATCCTGGCCTACAGATGAAGACCCTGTCAAAAAAAATTATGTAGGTTTAGAAGTTCCCCTATCTGCAAGATGGAGAACCTGGGGAGCGGATGCCTCCTAGTTCAAGGCCGAAGGCCTGAGGACTGGAGCAGACCTAAAGTCAGGAGGGCTGAGCATCAAATGGCACCTGTAGCCACACAATCATATCTGAAAGGATCTCCAGTGTAGTTAGCGCTGATGCCTCTGAACTCATGCTTGCCAGGAAGAGGTGTTCTTCTGTTGGGAGAGGCTTTATCCAGTCCTTCCACGGTTTCTACCCTTTCTGTCACATTCATCTCTACTACAAGGCTGTGTCTTGCTGAGTGCTTCGTGGGTGACACTCCTATTCATAACGACCTGACTGAGCTATTAACTCTGTGGTCCTATCCATGGCAGACACCAACATGGTGAGGGACACGTCCTGCCACACAGGTGTCAATATTTTTATACTCTGTGTATTGTTATTATTCTTGACACTATCATCACCAAAGCTATCAATCTGAGCTCCTTAAATGCTTCTCTATACACCTAGTGTTTCTCATGTAATGGGCACTCAATAAATGCTGGATAAATGCTCCAGTAAACTCTATTTTTAAATAAAATTCCAAGCAGGATTTAGAGAATTTTAAGATATTTGTGGTTTTATTTTTTAAGACAGGAACTCAAACATTAAATAGCCTTTTCTGCCACACCTAATTACAAATCAAAGGTCAAAAAAGTACAATGGCCCCTTTTTTAGAATGGTGTCCCTCTCTTCTCTGTTGCTTTTAGTTTCATGTTCATACTTTCAGGAGGTTTCAAATTCTAAGTGATCTGACTCTATAAACCTACAAAAAACTTACATTTTCATGTATACAAGATCTTTCTTTGAAGCTGAAGAATTTCATCATTGCTAGTTACAAGTTTCTGGTGCATTGAGGTGAGCGTGTGTGTGTGTGTGTGTGTGTGCAAGCACACATTTTGAAAGAAGTATACAGTAATGTGTTTATTGGACTTCAAAGTTGTGGACTCTGTATAACATTGCTTTGAAGTGTCTTCATTGGAAACGTCTCATCCAGCAGAATGACTTGGTAGTGAGGCAAGGAGAAGACTAGCCTTGTTCACCTCCTAAGTACCTTATATCTAACAAAGGGCAAATGTGACACATCCAGGGGAATTATCAGTAAAGAAGAAAATGTCCTTCTGCTTTGGAAACTTCATCATCTGCCTCAGAGAAGGGAGATATTTCATGCTAAGATTAAATATCTCTGGCAGCAGAACGTGCTCACTGAGAGAGATTGAATGACCTCAGCAAAGACAAGGAACTTCCTTTAAGGTAATTTTGCTTCAGAAATTAGTCCCTCCATGGCTGGCAAATCTGCATGGCCCCATGAAGGAAACCAGGCTAAAGGGAAAGAAACATGCATATCTTTCCTTTTTATTTTTGAGACAGGGTCTCACGCTGCAGTGCAGGCTGGTCCTGAACTCCCTATGTAGCCCAAGCTGGCCTTGGACTCACAGCAATCCTCCTGCCTCAGCCTCTCAAGTGCTGGGATTAGATTACAGGCATGTGCCATCATGCTTGCTTAATCTTTATGTGATGCTAAGGATTTGAACCCAGGATCTTACACATGTTAGGCAAGTGCTTTCACCACTAAGCTATGCTCTAAGCCCCCTGAAAATACAAACCAATTATGTCTCTGCAATGCCTTGGCACCTGTATGTGGATATAGGAAGCATCGCCTGGCCAGGCGTGGCAATTCCAGCATTCTAATAGGCTGAGGCAGGAGGATTATAAATTTAAGCTCAGCCTGGGAAATTTAGTGAATCAGTAATACCAGGTCTCAATAAAAAGGAGAGGGGGTGGGGAAGGACTTCAGCTCAATGCAAATATCTTGGGCTCAAACTTTTCTACAACTAGGGAAAAGAAGAAAATTAATCACTCCATAGTAGTGTCATTTGAATCTTTACTTTGCACTTAAGGTTTCTTATTAAACAGTGACGTGCTTATATGTATTTTAAGTGCCCTGAAGTCTGCTCTGTGGTTGCAAGTCGTCTTTGAAGCCCAGTGCCTGAAATACAGTAGGAGGCACTCAGTAAATATTTTGAAATGTTACAGTGAAAAGGTGTAGGCTCAATTGGTTGACAGATATTTACTAAGCCGGGAAGAAGTAAGGCAGAGACTGCAAATAAAGGTATTTTACTTACGTAATAAGAAGAGCCTGGGATTTGGAACCAGTGCCTATTTTGACTCTCAGCTTTGTCACTCACATAGTGTTTTAGCTCAAGGTAGTTGCTTAACTTCATCCCTTGAAAAGTGGGGATAACAGATTTCTCGGTGGGTTATTGGGAAGGTCAATGAGGAATGTTGTGAGCTGAATTGTGTAAGCTCCATATTGACAATGTGGTATGATATAGTAGGTGTGCTCACCCTGCTCGAGTAGAATTAGTATCCTTATCAAAAGGAAAAACAGGGATATGGTGGCACATATCTGTAATCCCAGTACTCTGCAAGGCTGAGGCAGAAGGATCACAGTTTCAAGCCCAGACTGGGCAAGTTAGATTTAGCAAGCTTTTGTCTCAATTTTTTTTAAAATATTAAAAAAAATTAAAGGGAAAATTGAGAGACAAACATACACAGAAGAAATACACAGAAGAAACAGCTGTAAAGAAAGAAGCATGGATTAGAGTCATACTTCTACAAGCCACGGAATGCCAAAGATTACTAGCAAACTACCAGAAGCCAGGGGAGAGGCAAGGAATAGACCATCTTCAATAGCTCTCTGAAGGAACCAATTCTACCCACAACTTGATCTTTATCTTAATCTTCTAGCATCCAGAACTCTGAGAGAACATTTTTTTCTCATTTATGTCATTCCATGATGTTTTGCTAAGACAATCCAAGCAAACAAAAAAAAAAGATAATATGGGTAGCATAGACAAGGCAGTGCCTGATATAACAGGCACTCAAAATTTGTGTTCTTTTCATGTTACGCTTTTCTTCTTCCTTTTCTTCTTTCTTTCTTTTTTGTTGTTGTGGTACTGGGGACAGAACCCAGGGTCTTCTTGCATCCCCAGGCACCCTTTCTTTTCCTCTTTCAGTATCCTCAATTTTGTTCCATTGCTTCTCTTGTCTGTTCTTATATGCACAAAAATAATAGCATAAATAGGCCCAAACATGACTGGCAGGGTAGAACGAGAGGCAATAGTCAGATAGGAAAGGGGTAAACTTCTGAAAAAGGGATGACACAGGTGCTCACTAATTCCCCAAACCCCACGGTTCTATGTTACAGAATTTGGAACTCATATTTTTACAAAAACTGTTAAATTGTATGTCATATGAATTTTCTACCAACAAAAAAGTGAAAAGAGAGAAAAAGAAAAAAATCACAAGCATAACACATTTTGTTGTGGAACAATTTTTAAAAATAAGCAAAAGGAGGGTAAGGGGCAAAAGAGGATCAAAAATGATCAAGATACAATATGTATGTACCAATTCCTCCAAATAAATGAAATCGTTATGTGTCACAAACATATAAAAGAATATTAAAACAAAACAAAAAAATTTAAAAGAAGCAAACAAAAAAAAGAGTGAGATCATGGACTTCCACCCAAATTTCAGAGGAAGACCTTGGAGGCCCAGCAGTATGCCTCCTGCCTCAGCTTCCCCAGTGTTGGGATTATAGGTGTGCACCGCTGTGCCTGGCTTTTGTTCTGGGGAGAATCAAACTCAGAGCCTTACACTTACCAGGCAAGCACTTTAACTTCTGTGCTATTCCTCCAGCTGTGACGCAGTTATGCGTAATGAACTGAATCAGACCCACAAGATTAAATATCACTTGGTTTCTCTGAGAAACCCAAAGTATAAATAAGAGCCAAACAAAAAAAGATACTAAGAACCAGAGAGATAGGTTTGTGGGAAGGGAGAGGGGAAGCAGAGGAGTGTGAAAGGTGGGAAGGGGGAAGGAAAGTGAAAGTAACAAAGATGTCACGTGTAGGTGTATCAATTGCAAACCCAGAACTTTGGGAGGCTGAGGCAGGAGAACTGCAAGTTCAAGCCCTGCCTGAACAACTTAACACTTGGTGAGATCCTGTCTCAAGTAAGCAACATTAAGGGCTGGGAATAGAACTCAAAGGAAAGTCTCTGTGTATATTTCCCAGTACTGCAGGGAAAAAAGTTTCCTTCACTATTAAAGAATATGAAGAATTGGCATTAGGTAGGAAATGTTATAGGTATGAGTGAAATCTCCTTTCCAGAAGACTCCTAGAGAAGGGATAAGCTAAAAGACTAGGAAGGGTAGAAGGTGGGTAGACACAACAGAAGCACAGTGAAACCCATCTATTTGCACAATTAGGATGTACTGATAATTGCCTTTTTTTTCTCTTTTTTTGAAACAGGGTCTCACTCTGTAGCCCAAACCGGTCCTGAACTTGGTGTAGCCAGGCTGGCTATGAACTCAGGACAATCTACCTGCCTCAGCCTCCTGAGTATTGGGATTACAGGCACGTGCCATCATGCCCAGCCTTATGTTGTGCTGGGGAATCAACTCAGTGCAACGCAAGCACTTAAACTGCTGTACCATTCCTCCAGCTCAAATAATAATTGTCATAAAAAAACATTTTCAGGAAGTCACTATGAGTTTCTCTTTTTCCAGTACTTTTCTTCTTAAAACTGGAAGCAATTATAACTGAAGAAGATCTTTGTATTAATCTGTTTTCCATGGTGATAACAAAATACCTGAGGCTGAGTAATGTATAAAGCAAACTTTTGCTGGGTGTGGTGGTGTATGTTTGTAATACCAGCCTCTGGGAGGCTGAGGTACGAGGATCATAAGTTTGAGGACAGCCCAGGCTACATAGCAAGACCCTTCTTCAAAAAATAATTTTTAAAGAATGTTTATTTAGTTCACTATCCTGGAAGTTCAAGACATGACACAATGTTCTGTTTGGCTTTAAGATGTCAGGTAGATGGCACCCATGGTAGAGGAGGGTGTGGTAGGAGTCTCATGTGAGACACCAAGCCACACACTGCAGGGGGCGGTCTTGCTCTCTATAGCAACCTACCCTATGGTGACTAACCAGGATCCTCTAAGAATTGAGCAAATTCCTTCTCAGGACAACACCCAACGAGTGATTTCTGGCACTGACCCCAACCTCTCGAAGGTTCCCCTCCTTTGAGTGTCACCACCATGAGAATCAAGCTTCCAATCCACAAACGCCTTAGTGGCAAGCCCACACTATACCCCACCATGGCATTCTCCTCAGTATAACCCTTAAGCTAAAAGATACCCAGCTCACCTAAATTGATTCAATTAAATCAAGGTTGTCTCTGGAAGATTTTTCTTAACTAGATTTACAGTAAGACCACTATCTTTCAAGAGAAAAGTACAGTAAATTCTTCTTGTATTTCCCAACAAGACAGAAGTCTTTTCTTCCCATAACCAGATAGAAAGGCAGAGATCACCCATGGCTGCCCACTGACCCCAGCACAGGGTTCAGAGCGGGCCCCTCACTGTAGTCCTGGGCTTGTGGAGTTACGTCATCTCCACTAAAAAGCCCTGAGGCTGTGGAGAGATGGGCACACAAATCAGCAAGTGCCACACAAAAAGAACAGAGCACCACGAGGTTCAGGAGTATTGAGAGAGGATGGTGGAAGAAGCAGCCCAACTGGAAAGGCACTGGGGGGTGGGGCCCGTGAGGGAAGTCCACTCGGGGCCACAAGAAGGAGCTGGTTTCCGTGAGACACAAAGGGCAGGTGAAGGGTGCTGAGGCCAGCACAAGGAGTGGGAGAGAGCCTGGCCTGAGACGTGAAGGAAGGAGGCACCATGAAAGCTCATGATAAAGGAAAAGCAGCACAAGTGCCTTGACACGTGTCCTGGCAGGGAGAGGAGGGAGGTGAAGCTGGAAGCAAGTGTGAGGTCAGAGGGGCCCAACTCGCCATGCTGAGCAGGCTTGGGTTTATCCTGTTGGCAGTAAACAAATTTTATTGTGAAAATACACATAACATAAAATGTACCACATTAAGCCAGTCGTTGTAGCACATGCCTGTAATCCTGCACTCATGAGGCTGAGGCAGAACTGCCATGAGTCTGAGGCTATCCTAGGACGCAGAGTGGACTATAGAGCAACTTTCTTTCTTAAAACAATAACGATAAAATCTACCATGGTAGTGATTTGTGAGTATGCAACTTACTTGCCCTTAAGTGTATTCACAACATTGCACAACCATTGCCATACCCATTTCCAGAATTTTTCATTCTCTCAAACAGAAACTATTGGGCAAATATGACTTCCCCCTGTTCCTGGTAGCCACCGCTGTTTTCTATCTCTGTGAATTTGCCCATTCTGGGTAACTTACATGAGTTTGTCAGACAGTGGCCATTCTTCACTGTGAGCCTAGTGCCTCCAGCATAGGCTATAGATTCATTCACTTGTGGTGTATATATAAGACTTTCATTGCAGTATATGTAAGAATTTCATTCTTTTTTAAGGCTACATAGCATTTGACCACATTTTATTAATGCATTTGTCCATTCATTTGTTGATGGATATTAAGGTGTTTTGCCAATAGTAACAATCATAATATGGGAGAAATTGAGTGCCAACTCTCTGCAATTGTGATTTTGATTTCCCTAAAGATCAGTGATATTGACCTTTTTTTTTAACGTGTTAATGGTCATTTGTATATTTTGTTTGGAGGAAAGTCTATTTATTTCAGGATTCTAAGATGGGTTCAAACTTGGAATTCTCCTGTGTCAGCCTCCTAGAATGCTGGGATTACAGGTGTGAACCACCATGCTGGGTGATACTGTCCCTTGATGTAGAAAAGAGCATTAAATACTTTTAACCAAGGAATTCATTTTGTCTAGTTGGTGTGTGGAAAACAGATGTGAACAAGCCAAGGTCAACAGGCAGGGAGAGAAAAATGTTATGGGGCTTCCAGTACAAATGGTGGTCAAGTAACAGAACTATACAATGTCTCCTTCTGGAACCACTTTAAAAGTTGAGGACATAGTAAAAAAAAAAAAAAAAAAAAAAAAAAAAAAAAAAAAAAAAACAAAAAACCTGCCTGTTCAATGTAGCTAGGATAGGGAGGAGTGCCTGAGCAATTGAAAGGAGGCCAGGGGAACATCAGAAATCCCAAAGGAACACTAAAAGTGTGTGTGTGGGGGGGGGAACCCCCAGCAGTCCAGGAAGCTGCCGCAGACTGACTATGAACAGCTGGGAGCTGCAAGAATCCACAGACAGAGGAAAGTCAGCTTGGAGTCCGGAACCTCTGACCAAGCTAGGAGAGGAAGGTGCACCCCACCAACTGAAAGCAGGCCACCGGAAGGTCAGAAATCCTGAAGACATATTGTATGTGGAGGAAAACAGCAGCTGAGTGCGGCCCTGAGCTGCCGGCATCCACAGATGGAGGGAAGCATGGAGAACAAAACCTCAGACTGAGGTAAATGCAGATCCAGGAGAAGTGGGAATTGGCAGCAGATGGTGCCCCAGCCTCCAAAAACAAGCCCGTGGGTGGTGCATACTACAATCGCACTGCAAGCTTCCCCTGGGGCCCAGATCAGAAGCAGCACTCGGCAGCCACAACAGGCAACGACATAAGCAGGAGCCATTAAAAAAAGAGACTGAGACTGAACTGATTAGGAAAGGGAGGATGAATTTGAACAAGGAAAACACGACCAGATGTGCACCTGTTCCTTCACAGAACCTGGAAGCATGAACGATACCTGTCCTTCAGTGGCATTCTGAGCCATTCTTTCTTTCTGCTATAGGTGACACTAACTGTTGAAGATGATGTGATGGCGAGAGCAGACAGCAGAGGCCACTAAGTTTAAAATGCAAGACCACGGAGAAGTCATGTGCACCTGGAACCTCTGAGAAGCACACGCCAAGATGGGAGGAAGCATGCCAGGGTTTTAGTAGAGAACTGGGGAGAGACTGAAAGGGGATGGGATGGCAGGTGGGAGCCCCAGGGGTGCACAGAGGCAAAAAGAGTAGGGTGAGCCAAGGAGGCCAGGTAGTCTGAGAAAGGCTCAGCAAAGGACAGGAGAGGCCTGGGGCAACCTCAGATCTGTCCCCTGCCTCACAGAGATGGTCTGCTCTGGAATCCTGCCTGCACAGGTCCTGGGTGGAGAGCACCTCGGGGACAGCCCTGCATAAACACAGCATTGGCTTCAGAGCACAGTCCCGCACTGGGTCAGTCGGTTCTTCCCAGCTGGAGGTCGGCAAGCCTTTCCTGCAACTCCTAAGAAGTCACTCCTGATACCCAACTGGCTGACTAGAGCTAGGAATGTAGCTTAGTGCGAAGGCCCCGAGTTCAACCCCAATCACCAGTATTAAGGAGAGAGAGGGAGGGAGAGAAAGAAAGAAAGAACGAGCTACATCATCAGCCCTTCTGTTTTTTAATCCATTATTTATTTGAGATACAGTCTTGCTCTATAGCCCAGGAGGATCCTGAATGAACTATGAAGCCCAGGCTGACCTGGAAGTCATGTCAATCCTCCTGCCTCAACATCCCAAGTGCCAGGATTACAGGCATGCTCCACCTTGTCCAGGTAGTTATTTTCCCACACATTTTACTGATATGTATACGTGCAAAATTCAAGGTTTACAATGGAGTTGAGGCTTCTGTGCACATACCTATCTTGTCCCTCCTGCTACCCATCCCTCCCTCCCTCCTCCCCCACCCTACTCCCCTCTTTCACTTTGTCTTTTGTCTTAAGTTCCATAGGTGTTGTAATCTGGGTCTCTCATATCAGAGAGACCATTCAATGTTTCCCCTTCTTCTGACTCACTTCACTAAGCCTTATGTTCTCTAGTTTCTTCCATTTGCCTGCAAAAGCCTCCATGCTATTGGACTTCGTAGATGCGTAGTATTCCATTGTGTATAAATACCACAGTTTGTGTATCCACTGGTCTGTTGATGGGTATTTTGGTGAGTTCCATATTTTAGCTATTGCTAGTTGTGCTCCTATGAACATGGGTATACATATATCTCTGTTATATGTTGTTTTGACCACTTTTGGATATATTCCCAGGAGGGGTATCCCTGGATCGAAGGGGATATTTATTTCTAGTCTTTTGAGAGCTCTCCATACTGCTTTCCAAAGTGGTTGTACAAATTTACATTCCCACCAGCAGTGCAGGAGGGTTCCTTTCTCCCCACAGCCAGGCCATCACTGATTGCTATTTGACTTGTTGATGTAGGCCGTTCTCTCTGGAGTGAGATGGTATCTTAGCGTTGTTTTGATTTGCATTTCTCTTATGGCTAGAGATGTTGAGTATCTTTTCATATATCTATTGTCCTTTAGCATTTTTTCATGAGTGAACTGTCTCTTCATTTCATTTGCCCACTTTTCAATAGGATCCTTTATTGTGGTAGGCTTACTTTTCTTTAACTTCCTGTATATTCTAGTTATAAGCTTCAGGTAGTTTTTGATATGGTGCTGGGAAATCAAGCCCACGGCATTGGACATGCTAAGCCAGAGCTCCAACCACTGACTGATGCCAGCCTCTTGCTGTCTCATTTATTTATTTTGCATTGCCCTGGGGATCCCATCCAGCACCTCCCACATGCTAGGCAATGCCCTGCCACTGAGCTACAACCTAGGCTGCTTTTTCCTACTGATTTACAGGATTCTTCACTGAGTAAGTGAACAAAGTCTTTATCTATTGAGTATATTACAAATATTACACTAGTATCTCATTTAATTTTCAATTTTGAAATATTTTTCTGATGTATAATTGCTTTGTGTATTAAAACCTAGAGATCTGATCACTATGGCTCTGTTTGGGTAAGCTGTACTTACATCAATATCACATTGAAAATTTCTCTGATTGCTATTCTGCTAAAAGAAAATATGAAAGTGACTTTGCTTTTTATATTCAAATACAGTATCATCTGAAATTAGTTTTCAGTATTGCTGAAGGTGGAACTCTAATTTTATAATTTCACAAATTGTTGCCAGTTTGTCCCCAAACTATTTATGGCATATCTATCCTTTTCCCCCATTTGTTCGAATCCTCACCTTTACAAGGACAGTACTTTCAAACCTCTAAGGGTTTTAAAAATCCTTTTGTCATTCATTTCAGGTTTTATTGTCATCAGATAACGACATGTATTTTCTGTTTTTCTAATGCGGTACTAGGGATTGAACACTGGGGCTTCCCTCTGAACTATATCTCAGCCTCTGCCTGGTTTTTGCTTGTTTGTTTTGGTGTGCTTGTTTTGCACTGGAAATTGAACACAGGGCTTTGCTCTGAGCTGTGTCTCCTGCATCCTTTTGATCAATGTATTGGGCCAGTCTCTCTTAGTTGCTAAGTTGCCCAAGTCGTGGTCAAATTTGGAATCCTCCTGACTCAGCCTCCCAAAGTGCTAGGATTACAGGCCTGTGCCACCAGGGCCAGTTGGTGTGTTTTCATAGTTTGGGAAACAAACATTTCTGTCGTACCGACTATAGTGGTTTCTAGTCACTGTGAACTATCATGTGATATGTTCAAAATAATTAACTTACTAATAAAATATTTAAAACTGTGAGTGTTTTTATAAATTAGAATGTTTTGACATTTTATTCACAATAATATCCTCCTGTATTAACTCTGTCACAGTGCGACAGAGTAATGAGAAGCCTGTAGGCTCACACCATGATGGTGTGGCCGCGAAAGGCCTCTTACATTGGTGTTCATGAGCCCTGACCCTTCTGGAGTCTCTGGTCTTGAATTTTCAGAAAGTTTCTTTTTCCCACAATGCTTCACAGAGTAATTATAGTAATTCTTCTTGGTGCCTCTGAGTCAAGCTAACATGACTAAACCTCTACCCCTTTATAAAAAAAAAAAAAAAAAAAAAAAACAAAAAACAAAACCTGATTGGGACACGGTACACATTCTTCAGGGATTAAAGAAGGGAAAAGAATGGTCAAGTTCACATCCTGAATGGTAGCCACGGAACTCACCCTGGGTGTCTAGTGGGGTGGTGTCTAGTGGGGCAGCAGCCTAGCAGAGGCCATCCTCTACCACGTGGCAGATGGCTCTTGCTGAGAGGTGACCCACGTTAGCCTGGCTAGGCTGTCTCTTCAGCAGTCCCTTTATTTATTATTTTTTCTTTTCTTTTCTTTTTTTTTTTTTTTTGAGACAGGGTCTCACTCTCTGGCGCAGGCTGGCCTTGGACTCAGGAAAATCCGTCTGCCTCAGCCTCCCTAGTGCTGGGATTATGAGCCTGCGCCACCGTGCCCAGATTTATGAGGTGCTGGGGACTCAAACTCAGGACCTTGTGCTTGTAAGGCAAGTGCTTTAGCCGCTGAGCCATTCCTCCAGCCCCTCTTCAGTGGTGCCTTTAGCAGCCAGACATAGCACTTCCGTAGGGACTGCACCCTGAGCCTTGCTGCTGGATGTGCTCTGAGACTCTGAAGTGCCTCTTCCCTGCTCCCCAGCTGCCCTCCCTCCATCCTCTCCAGGAACCCTTACAGAAAATCCCACTATCCACCTCTTTTTCTTGTTCCTTTGCTCTCTGTGTTGCAAGGAGTGAATGCAAGGCTGGTCTTCTTTTTTCTCAAATGAGTCCCCCTTCTTGAAGTGAGTGCCCAGCAGTGTATTTTATATAATATGGAATGCAGTAGCTCCGCAGTAGAGTTTCTAAGATTGTCACAGAATTCTTCCTTCTTAAATTCTTTTCGCTCTCTCTTTCTCTTTTGCTCTGTAGCCCTGGCTGGTCCTTATTTCACTATACAGCTCAGGCTGGTCCTGGGTTCACGGCAATCCTCCTGTCTCAGCCTCCCAAGTGCTGGAATTATATGCATCTGTCACCACGCCTGGCTTTATGTGGTGTTGAGGAATTGAACTCAGGGCTTTGCTAAGCAAGCACTTTAACTGCTGTGTCATTCCTCCAGCACTTTTTAATTCTTTTGATAGTGACTTTTGAAGGAGCATGAAGAAATAAATCCCTTTCCCTCCAATTATCATCAGGACTGGAAAACTACTTCTCCCAGTTTAATTCTTTTTCTCACTAGAAACTAGAAGGTTTTTAATTTTTAAATACTACCTCCTTATTGAATCTGCACAAGTAATCACAGAAAAATAATGAGTAGGGATTAGGTGTTAGACATGCAAGGACATTCTCAACAGCTGAAAAACATCCTTCAGTGTATAACGAAGATACTCTCAGAATAGTTGGCATCATATTCTTTATGTTTTTGATCTATTTTCCCCTATACTTTCTTTTATATTCTCTTTTTCATAATCAGTTCATATCAGATAAGATATTTAGTGGATGATATCAGCAATCAACAACTTGTTTAATAATCACATTTTGAGCTCCATGATTTAGCTTTGAGGAAAGGATTAAAAGACATTCTGAGGGTAGCCAAGCACTGGCTCCGCAAGCAACTACCATTGTAAAAGTATGTTTTTGTTCCCTTTGTCTTGGTACTAAGGATTAAACTCAGCATGAGGGTAGATTCCAGCTCTTTCTTTTTTTTTTTTTTTTTTTTTTTTTTTTTTTTTTGGGGGGGGGGGGGGGGGGGGTGGGGGGGGGAGTGGGGTTCTGGAGATTGAGTAGTCCAGAACCTTTGCACTGACCTATACCCCCAGATCATTTTTATTTTGGACTTTGAAACAATGTCTCACTAAATTGTTAAATTACCCAGGCTGAATTTGAGCTTGTAATCCTCCTGTCTCAGCATTTCAGAGTGCTGGGATTATGTCGCGAGCACTCCGTAAGAGGAGACAGACGGGACAGAGGCAGATGGATTTACCTTGGAGATGTTCTTTATTCACACAACAATCAGTCAATCCAATTCTCAAATCAAACCATAATAAACCGATCAATTGATTAATTAAGCAGGAAAGCAAGCGTTGTTCTGCCTCTTAAAACTGTTCCCGTCCTGGGTCCCTTATGC
>PVKB01006296.1:34876-67270 GCA_004027205.1 Ctenodactylus gundi | reverse complement strand
GGCTGGGGTGGTAGCTCTGTTCAGAGGCACTGAATTCAATCCCCAGTACAAAAAAAAAGTTGCTGGAGAACTGGAGTTCAAGCTCGAGTGTGTTGGGGCTCTGAGCTGCCCCCGACCGGCTCCCCTCTGCCTCTGCAGATCCTCAGCCTCCACTGCCAGGCGGGTGCGGACATCCCACTGCCAGACTGGAAGGGTCGACACAGGGTGTCTCTGGCCCTTGACGATGGGCTTCTGGGGGAAAGTCTGTAAACATTGGTGAAATCACAGATAAGTGAAATCCAACCTGGAAAAATATGAAGCGTCCATCATGCCTCCAAAAGTTGGTGACCGGAAAGCCTCCGTGCCCCCGGCAGGGAATGAGCTTCAGAGGCCCGTTGCAGTTGGGACAGCATTTCCCTACAACAGAGCAGAGGAGAGGGGTGGTGAGCTCACACTGACGTCCTTTTTTTAGAGACAGGGTCTCGCTCTGTAGCCCAGGCTGGTCCTGAACTCACTATGGAGCCCAAGCTGGCCTTGGACTCATGGCGATTCTCCTGTCTCAGCCTTCAAGGGCTGGGATGACAGATGCATGGCTGACTTCTGAGTCGGCCCAACCTGCAGGCGGCAGCCCTGAGCCTGAGTGGCAGGACACACCCCGTGGTTCCAACAGCATCTTTACTCTTCACTGCAGACAGGACGCCTGCTCACCACCGTGGCCCAGGCCGGTCTCACACACACACAGAGGAACCTGCTGTCTACCAGCGGGGGCATCTCACAGGTCCAAGGAGAAAGCTTCTGCACAGAGAATCTCTCCTTCCTTATTTACTGACACTTCAAAGGAAAACAAGCCTTGCTTCTTACAGTTACAAGAGTCAAGGGACAAAGCCTGATAGGAGAAAACACAGCCACTAAATTTTCACTAATGTGTAAATGACTTTTAACGGGCTCTGACCTGACAGCCAGTTTTAAAGACCACTTACTAAGAAAACACGGGAAGTTACATGAAATCAGAAGTGGGCCTAGGCACTGGGAGCGCCGGGCATCCGCTGCACAGGCAGGGGCGGTGAGATAGGGGCCAGCGGCCGTAGCGCTCCAGCTAGCCATGGAGACCACCCCTGGCCCCGCTGCCCCAAGCTAGGTGAAGTCTAAGAAATCGCTCAGCTCTATGCTTTGCGGCAGCTGCTGCTGAGCTCGTGTCAGTGCCCTGAGTGATTCCTGTCCCTTAAACCAGGGCCTGGAGTCAAGAGCCTCATCCCACGGGGCCAGTGTTCCAAGCCGGGCTCTGGCGTTAGGCCTGCAAGCAGGCGCTGGGGCAGCGACCGGCCGCTCCCCCTTGGTGGGCTCCCCAGCAGAACGAACGAGCTCCCCACTACCATACGGGAAGGCTGCTTGGGTGCTTGGGACGTGTGGGGACACAGCGGCTCTCTTAACCAGGGGCATCTGAGTGGACACCAGCCTGCTCCTCGGGCCGCCCCCGCCGCACTCACGCTGCTGCTTCTGCCGGGCCTTGTCACAGATGGCGGGCCTCAGGTAGACCTTGCGCCCCTCCCTGGTGCAGCAGTCCCGGCTGCAGACCACCACGCCCAGGCAGGACTTCTTCAGGATGCGCGAGTTGTGGTTGTTGGTGTTGCGCATGGCCCAGCTGCTGAGGTGGCGCTGCGCGCTCCGGTCCTCCGAGCTGTAGATGTGCTTCACGTAGGAATCCGGCCACTCCTGGAACCAGTCGGTCTTCTTGACATTCTGACAGAGGCGCAAGGAACACTGGGACAGGTTAAAGCAGGAAAAGCCACGCGCCATCACGGCAGGATGTCTCGGCCACTAAGATCTCTCCAAGATACCTTCAGAAAAGCCTCACCCAAATTTATTTCTGGGCTGGAGCATAGTTCAGTGGTTATAGCGCCTGCATAAGTACACGCATAAGGCACTGCGCTTGATTCTACAGCACCACACAAAAATTAGCTGGGCATGGTGGCGCACATCTGTAATCAATCCCCGCACGGGGTTGGGGGGTGAGGCAGGAGGACGGCTGCGAGTTCAAGACCAGCCTTGGCTATGCAGCAAGTTCAGAACCAGCCTGGACTATAGAAGGGAGAGTCTGTCACAAAAAAATAATTTTAATTCTTGCCCTCAGTTGTGCAAGGGCAGCACGAGCAGCAAGGCTGTGCCGGCCTCTGACGCATTTGGTCCCCGGTCCTCAGCGAGTTGGAACTCAGCCCAGGCTCTATCTGATGGAGGTTCCTTCAGCGCTTGGTGATAGGGGTCATGCCGATTCCTCAGAGAGAATCTCTGAAGGTGAAGCAATATCTTGTACGGTAACCATGGAAACCTTTGTGGCAGGCCGGCAAGATAATGCCTCATACCCCACTTTACAAGTTGACACAAAGCCACTGGAGATAAGCAGTGGGGAGACAGAAGAGCCTGGATCAGAAAGGTCCCCAAGGCCACTTTCTCTCCCCCCCCCAAAGACCCTCTCTCACTCTTTCTCTCTCTCTCTCCTCTCTGTGGTACTAGGGATCAAACCTAGGGCCTTGGCACTGAGCTATGTCCCCAGCCCATTTTTATTTTGGATTTTGAGATAGAGTCTCACTAAGTTTGTTAAATTATCCAGACTGGGCTCAAATTTGGAATCCTCCTGCCTCAGCCTCCAGGAGTGCTGGGATCGCAGGCTTGCATCCCTGGGCCTGGCCCACGTGGGCTGTCCCTCTGCCCAGGCCCGTGTGCCTCAGCCATAGCAGAGGACCCTGCGTTCTTGGCCATGATCGGCATTGCTCCCTCCATGCACGTCGGGCCATAGTCCCCAGCAAGAGGCATAGGAGTCGCGGTGCAGTGTGTACTGTTTCCCCCTTGCAGGATGGCGGGACTGTAGACACGCTGTGCACAGGGCCATCTGCGCAGTTACCATTATAGGCTGTGGACTTGGTTAAGATAGTTCTATGTTGTGTTTTTCACACAGATGTCACCACAGAGGCCAGGGACACAGTCCTTCTAGAACAAGATTCTTTGCTCTCTGTGCTTCTGTCCCATCATCTGTAAAACAGGAGCAACGAGAGCACCTACCTCGAGAGGCTCCCATCACACCCGGCGTGCGTGGGCTCCAGGTGGACATACGCTGCTGGCAGTGGGGCTCACATCCCGGGTCCTACCCTGCTGCTATGTGCTACAGTGGACACCTCCTGCCTTGTTCTTACCACAAGGCTCATCAGAAAGTCTCTGTGACCAAGATCTGGGCTGGGCCCACGCCATAACAGCCAGAGGTCTGCAATGGTGTAAGAACTCTTTCTATCTAAAGGCCAGAGTGGAAGATTCTAGAAGGTCTGGAAAGGCGCCTCTCCTTTGTTGACAAGAAAGCACAACACGGAATAAGAGAAAAGAAAGAGAAAACTGTAGAAAACGCAAGCTGTGGCATCAGGATGGATGGGCATTAACTCAGATTTCAAGCTTAGAATGTGCCAACAGAGCCAGGCCAGAGTAAGAGCACAGTGGTTAGAGTGCTCACCTAGCAAGCGCATGGCCCTGAGTTCAATTCCCCAGCACCATCTTCTCGCTGGGTGTGGTGGTACATGCCTGTAATCCCAGCATTCAGGAAGCTGAGACTGGAAGTTCATTTTGAGTTTGAGGCTACAGAGTAAGGTCTGTGGCAGACAAAAAACAACCAAAAAAATGGGAAGCCAAGCCGGATGGTGCAGGCCTGTAATCTTAGCACTCTGGTAGGCTGAGGCAGGAGGATCACAAGTTCAAGCCCAGCCTGGGCAACTTAACAACTTAGCAAGACTTTGTCTCAAACAATAAAGAGTCTGGGTGGGCATATAACTAACGGCGAAGACCACACACAGTCCCGTTCCCAGTAACACACACACACACACACACACACACACACACACACACACACACACTTGAACATGCCAAACAACACACAGGAACCCAAAGCTAGAAGAGAGGAGCTGTATAAATGGAAGCGGGAGGTCCCATTCCACCAGGCAGCCCCAGTAGCTTCCCGAGCACATTCCACTCCTCCTCTCACACCTTCCTTTGGTGCTGAGAAGCCTGGGCACCTGCCCAGACCCCTTCTCTTTTCTTTCTTCTGGCTGAAGCCTTCTCGAGACCCTCACGTTTTTCTCACGGAAGGGTCACAGAAGGCATAAAAGAGTTCTTTATCTTTGAGAATCATAAAAAAGTGAGCTAAAACATTAAAGTATATGCTTATCTCTAACAGCCCGGATTATGAAAATCTGGCCTTGAATTCACGTGTTTACTGCAGTACAATGTGCAGTCAGTTATCAGGACAGCAGAGACAAGAAGGCAGTGGGCCTAGGGGGTCTCGTTCCAGTCCAGGCTCCCCCTGATCGCACTGTGGAGCCTAGGCTGACTGCAAGCTCACAGCAATCCTGCCTCAGCCTCCCTTAGCTGGGATTACAGACATGTGCCTCCAGCCCAGCCTCTGAGTGTCTTTTTCATTTAAGGCACCAGTGAAGTGAGCTTTATAAAGAATAACCATTTCTTAATGTTGTTTAGCAAATCCCCATAAAATATCTTCTTCTTTTTAGGTCCCTTGTTTATTTTAATTTCTAACTTTTCATGAGTAACTCTTTATTTTTCCTCTTGGTTAAGAAGTTTATAATTGAAAGAGAATCTCTAAGGTTTCTAACATCTAGATGTAACTAATTTATATCTTATAAACTCATGGGTAACATCATTAGAAATTTAACCCCTATTTTTATAACATTTATGTATAATTTTCACTAGGATATTTAATCCTCTAATGCACCTAGCACCTTTCAAAGATGGTGCACTCCTTCCTCATACTCCCTTCATTCTGATGTACCTTAATTTCTTAAAACCTAATTTGGTATCATGAGAATCTGATGTTACTACTGTACAAAACAAACTCCAATTCTGAAATAAAGTATCAAAAAATCTACATTATTATGATGTTAAAATTCATGTTCACTTATAATACAGCCTGCATTCATGCAAAGCAATTTTTTTGTAAAATAAAAGCTTATTAATCTCTTAGAGTAAGTATTTCCCAACAGAACTGGGCAGCATGTAGCCATACCTCTCAACAAACCAGATAGAGGGAAAGAGACAGGCTAGCATGGAACAGGCAAGCCAGTATTTGCATCTGCAAGCAACTTCTCTTCTGGGCTAACTGGAAATCGAACTCCAAGTGTCAGCAAGGAGAAATATTTACCTCAACAAAATCTTTGGTGTCACCCCAAGCATTACCCCATTGACTAATTCTTTCAGCTATTTCTGAGTTAAGGGACCAAGACTCAAAGCGAAGTTGGCCCTTCACTGTGAAAGCACCGAGCTTTGCCAAGGTACCTCAGCTTTGAGGTTTTCTGTCATTTACTTGTCTGTCCTCTTTCCCTGCCTTTCTCACTCTACCCACCTAAGCAAGGGACCTCCTGGTGGACACTGTCACCACCGATGCAATAATGTCCCAATCCCCTGACACCAGAAGCACAGGGCAGCAGTAGTGGGGTCCCCATAATCTAGGGATCCCTGATAGGTGAAGCTGATCCAGACAAGTTCAAATGACCCTCAGGTCTGGGAGGACAGTGGGCAGAGGGTAGAGCATAGGTGTCCCCAGAGACCAACAACAACGTGACCTGATCATGCAGTCAGGTAATAATTGACAAGAAATTCAGAATCTGGTTTACCTGTCAGCTCCCCAGTGCCAGGCCACATCTGGCAACCAAGACTGAGGACATCGGCCTCCAGAATCAACAGAAAGAGCCCAGGCAGCCCCTCTCTGCCCAAATTTTGGGCTCAGCCTCTGAAGAAGTGTAGAGAATTTTGCTAGCTAAAATCATGGCCTACAAATGAGCTATAATCTGAGTTGTGATCCCTTTGTACTTGCCTCCAAAAAGAAATGTACTTAAACTATGGAGTTGTGTGACTGAATGGCTTAGGGTGGCTGTGGACTAAGTTTGTTCTGAGAACTGCTGGGTGCTTAGGAATGAAACGAGTCAGCACGTTTCTCTACGTGATACTAACCAGCCTACTTCTGCAGAGAAAGGAGCCAGCGTCAGGAGCAGAGCGGTTGCTCTCTACTTATAAAAGGGAAAAGAGGGGACTGATTTCTTCCCAATTTTCAGGAAGGAAAAAGGAAAGGAGAAAGGGAAAAGGAAAAAAGGAAAGAAGGAAAGAAAAGGGAGGGAGGGATGAAGGTAGGAAGAAAAAAGAAAGTGAGAAGAAAGGAAGAAAGAGCTCTCTCACGAGTCTCTCGTAAGTATTCTAAACCTACGTTAGTAATGTGACCCTCCGGGTGTGCGTAACCGCACTTCCAGCGAAGGAAGGACTCGACCAGAGTGCTGCTTGCTTGGATGAAGCTGATGCCAAGGCAACTGTACATGAACTTCCGGACGCATATATAACTCAAGGGGAAGAGGAGGACCCAAAAGGCCCATTGCTGTACCACAGTGGCCGAATGTGGGGACGTCACCAGCCTGGTCAGTAAGGACGCAGGCCTGAGGGCCTGGGTGGGATTCATCTTCTTAGTAAGGAAAAATGGAACCAAAATAGAGGAGTGGCCAGAAACAAGTGACACTGAAGTAACAGAGCTGAGGACGTGGAGCGTACCCAGGAAGCAGAGACGCCGGGCAAGGGGCTGGGGGGACGCGGCGTGGGCCACCACACTCCGCTAAACGAGAGCTTGTGGCGAAAGGTCATTCGAGGCCGTGCTTCCTGACCCAGCTGCTGAGGGAGCTGGCCATAGGCGGGCTTCAGACCTGCACCGGGACAGCTGTTGAGCTTTCTTTCCTGACAACGCCTTCTGAAATTCCTTGTCACTGGTACTCTACAGGACACACACGGATGCACCGCTTTCAGCAGCAGGCAAGTTGAGGCAGGGCGCGCAAGGACCGACTGCTGGTATTTTCACAGGTTTGTCTAGAGTCGTTCAGATAACAAGCCCCAGAGCCACCGACGGTGAGCGCTGAAGTCATCATTGTGGCCTAACACATAACAGGCGGGGCTGAGGGCAGCTCCGCAGTTAGAGCGCTCACCTAGCAAGCACAAGGCACTGAGTCCGATTCCCAAGCACCGCAGAAGCCAGGCGCGGTGCAAATCTGTAATTCCAACACTCAGGAGGCTGAGTCAGAAGGACTGCCATTGAGTCCGAGGCCAGCCCGGCCTGCATAGTGAGTTCAGAACCAGCCTAGACTACAGAGGAAGATCCTGCCTCAAAAACAAAACGAAACAAACAAACAAACAAACAAAACAAAAAAATCAAAGCTGCAGTAGGCTGACCATTCCAGAATCCTCGACTGTTATAAACAGTTGGTACACAGGAAACCATTTGTGCAGCCTCTCATTTTCAGAAGGGGAAAGGAGTTTAAGAAGTGGAAAATAACTCTCGGAGGCTGGAAACAGAGGCACAGCTGGAGCTCAACACCAGTGCTGTGTCCCCACACTACACTGCCCGTCCTTTCAAAGGCCCGCAGACGTCCTTGGGACCGCGCTCCAGAATGTGACACTGCGGCCCCTTCCACGCAGCTCCTGGTTTTCTTTCTGTCCAGATCCTATCTGGGGAATCGTTATCCTAATATTAGGAGTAGACAGAAATTTGATCCCTGAGCCAAGAGTAATTACAATTGAATTTAAAGTCTCCCAGCAACAGATACATTAATTGTTAATACAGTCAAGAGCAGCTGCAGGGCTGGAGGACTGGCTCAGCGGTTAAAGCATTTGCCTGAGTTCTATTCCCCAGCACCCCATAAGCTCAGAGTAGTGGTGCACGGGTGTAATTCTAGCACTCGGAAGGCTGAGGCAGGAGGATTGCCACGAGTTCAGGCCAGTCTGGGCCACAGTGAGCTCAGAACCAGCCTGGACTACAGAGAGAGACCCTGTCTCAAAAAATAATCAATTAAATGTAAAAGAGAGCAATTACACACACATCACTGAAATGGGTATTTCCATTAGTCAGCCGTGATTTATTTAACCACCTTAAGCAGACAGAAAGTGAGGTATACTTTCAGGTCCCCAAGATCTACCAAGGAAGAATATCAGGGGAATTTAAAGAGAAACAAAAGGAAACCTTCATAAGCATAAAATTCCTGACTGTGGGATGGGGATGGCGCATAGCTCAGGGATCAGAGCATTTACCTAGGAAGCACCAGGCCCAAGTTTGATCCCCTCACCACACAATAGCTTGGCCTGTAATGCCTCCACTAGGGAGGCTGAGGCAGGATGATTGCCATAGTTCAAGGCCAGCCTGGGCTCCATAGTTCAGGACAGCGTGGACTACATAGCAAGGCCCTATCTCATAAAGAGAGAGCCTGCGGATGCCCATCCGTTCTCCCTTCCTTAGGACAATTCACATTCCTTGCTGCCCAGAATCAGGCAGGCTGGAGAGCCCTTTTTCATTTCTTGGTGCTGGCTATCTCCAACCCCGGTCTTTCTGGGCATGTTTTCAAACAACTTCCAATGCCAAGAAGGGAGGAGAAGGAAATTAGGAATGACACACACGGAAAACCAGTTAGAATAACCAATGCTTTCAATTAAGTTAAGCAATAAGGAGTTGCTGCTGTGGAGACACGTGCCTGGAATACCAGCTGGGGAAGAGCGGGGAAGAGGTGCCATCTTTGTTTCATTCTACAACTGAAACTACAGGTGTCTGGGAAGCAAACAGCTGCTCAAGTGATCAGTCTCACATCTCCACTAAGACCCCTCGGTGGGGTGTTCAGCTGAAGCCAGGCTCGGGGTGAGGTGGGGGAGAATTTACCCAGCTACACCCCTCCCCAGCTTTCTCCAAGGTCCTGTTAGCCGAGTAGGCCAGGCCATGGGCAAGGCTGACTCAGTCCCACAGCAAGTACATACCTGGGGTAGTTTTATGTCATTGATGTCCCAGCTTAACATCTCTTTGTCTTCAGAATCGAAGTCGTCAGGTTCCATGGCAAGCCAGGTGGACCCACAGGCTATCCCTGTTGCAGTTCCCTCAGATGGATGGCGCTGGTCAGCCACTCAAGCAGCTGAGGCCTGAACACTGTTTTCTGAGGCTGAAAATGAATGACAACAGTGACCATTCGGAAGGTAACAACTAGCGCTTGCCTGTCAGAAAGATGTTTCCTCGGCATTTTTTGCAAGTATCAACAGAAGTAAACATAAAAGCCGGTAGTGAGCTTGTGAACTGGAGCTTGGCTGCTTGGGAATTAGAAATGTGGAGACCAGCGTGTCCCCCGCAGGACTGGGCTTCCCATTGCTCACTTCGCCGGCTGTGAAGGTCTGGGCAGGTGCCACGGCTACGTGAGGCCAGCGGCTCAGGCCTCCCCTGTGTACGCATGGGAAGGGGAACTGGCCAGGGCTGGTCCACAGAAGTGCCCTCACATGTAAGCTAACATGGAGGCATTTATAAGCAGGAGACAGCAAACGGAATTTGTGGAGTATTGTCGATCCTAATCGCCATGAGAATTAACGTCGGCATCCCAGTATCCTACGCACGTGTGCGTCTGACATTGTCGGTGACATCCTTCTGCTGTTGGCGTCCCGAGGCAGGCTTCCTGTACCTCGGCACCAAGGACCCTTTGGACCAGCCAGTTCGTGGTTGGGAAGGCTGTTGCACACATTGCAGCATGTGCAGCAGCAGCAGAGAGCCTGTCTCTACAGTCGGTGCTGGGGGCAGTTCCCCTTCGCTTTCCAGCTGTAACAACCAAAATTATTTCCAGACAAATGTCTGCAGGACAGAGGCTAAAACTGTCCCTCGAGAGCTGCTGCTCCACTCTAGAGCAGTGGTGTGTGTGTGCGTGCGTGTGTGATATTGGGGACGGAGCCCAGGGCCTTCACACATTTCTAGCTCATTTTTAGTTTTTAGTTTAGTTTTTTCTTTCTTTTTCTTTTTTTTTTTGAGACAAGGTATCACTCTGTAGTCCAGGCTGGCCTTGGGACTCACAGCAATCCTCCTGCCTCAGCCTCCCAAGTGCTGGGATTACAGGCATGTGCCACCATGCCCAGTTTATGTGGTGCTGGGGAATCAACTCAGGCCCTTGTGCTTGCTTTAACCCCTGTGCCATTCCTCCAACCACTCCCCCCGCAACACACCATTTTTAGTTTTGATTTTGCCACAAGATCTCAAGTCGCTAAATTGCTCAGGTGGGGCTCAAACTTACAATCTGCCAGGACCGGCCTCCTAAAATGCTAGAGTTACAGGCTGCACCAACAGGTCAGGCCAAAGTGGCGTCTCTTCACCTTGGCTGATTCCGCTAACTCTATCTTCGGCAACAGCTTTCGGCCCACTCTCTCAAGAAGACTTTCTCATTTCTTTGGCTAAACTGCGTTATGTAAGCGGATTTCAAAAATGCTCAGACTTCATTTCTTCCCTCAAGAGAATTATTTCTCTAATTTCTAGCTCTAAGTGATTAAAGGGGAAGGGAAGAAAGGAAGGAAGGAGAAAAGGGAGAGATGAGGGGAAGGAAGAAGATTTAAGATACTCTCACTGGCCCACAGCACAGGCCTATAATCCCAGCACCTTGGAAGGCTGAGGCAGGAGAATCACCACAAGTTTGAGCCTACTGTGGGCAACTTAATACTCAGCAAGACCCTGTCCTTAATTCAAAAATTTTAATCCCAGCTACCAGTGCAGGGGATTGCAAGTTCAAGGCCAGCCTGGACAACTTGATAAAACCCTGAGACATATTTAGTAGATAACATGTTCCTTTGTGGGGACTCATAAAAACAAGGAATCTAATGATGTTAGAGGGAGCTACTTAGCAATAAAGTCAAACGACGAGGGACGTTAATGATCTGAAGTGGAGGTGGCTGGGTGGACTCGGTTCCATAGCTGTCTGCCCACATCCGAACACTCACCCATCATAGAGCCGTCCGAGGGAAGTGTGTGCCCGGAGACTTCACCTGAGCACACAGAAGTCACACACCAATGCGACAGATCTATGCTGGGCTCTTTCCTCTCTCTCCAGCCACCTTCCCACCTCAGCTACGGCCCACGGGTCACAGACTCACAGCTCATGAAACCCCTGCTCCCAGGCCAGACCCTGACATTTAAGCAGGTATGCCTCGGGGAGCGGACGGGGTTGTTGGCTGGCCTGTTTGTTTCTACAGCGCCGGGATGGAAGCAGGGCCTCACCCACGCTGGGCAAGCCCCGTGCTGCCGGGAAATACCTCCAGTTCAATGCTCACAAGTTTTAGGTTTACTTCTATGTTTGGGAAAAACTCTGAGTTGCCGAAAAAAATAACTGATTTTAATTCAAAGTTCATTTGTCTTCTGGTAATAGAGATTGAATCTAGGAGCACTGCACCGCTGAGCTACCTCCCCGAACCTTTTCATTTTCAGAGATAAGCTTTCCATAAATTGCCCAGGCTAGCCTGGAACTTAAAATCCTCCTGCCTCAGCTTCAAGGTTTGCAATGGCATGCACCATTGCTCCCGTCCAGCTCAAAGGTCTTAAATGTCAAGCAGTAGTTTCATATTCTTACCTCTTTGCATACGAACAAGACTAACTCTTACAGCCCAAGTTTGTTGTAACTAATTAGAATCAATTTATTTCCTGGGCAGGGAATATAGCTTAGAGGTAAAGCATACGGGTGAGGCTCTGGCCTCGAATCCCGGCTCTCACCACATACACACACATACACACACACACTCAGATGAGACTCTGAGTTCGATCTTTGGTGCTACATACACAAGTACACAATTTTTTTTTTTTTTAAACATTAGAAAACGAGAGTTAGCGGAGCCCAGTGGCTCAGGCCTGTCATCCAACACTGGCAGTCTGCGGCAGGAGGATCACAAGTTCAAACGCAGCCCGAGCAATTTAGCAACTTTGTGAGGCTTAAGTAAATGATGGTGCTCAGAGCAAAGGCCCCGTGTTCAGTCCTCAGTACTGAAAAAAAATTCAAGTTTTATATTTTCAAAAAATGAAAATCATTGTAATAGAGGCTAATAAACAATATTTTCATAGTTGCTTTTATTTTCCAGAAGGAGAATAAAACCATTTTACTGCAGCAAAACTGCGTTGCTGTTTGGATTTTATTTTTTTGAGACAGGGTCTTGCTCTGCAGCCCAGACTGTTCCTTGGACTCACGGCAATCCTCCTGCCTCAGCCTCCTGAGTGCTGGGATTACAGGTGTACGACACCACGTCCAGCTTATTGCTTAGATTTTTCTGACATGAGCTTCTACCACACCGAGTGAGCATTGACAGAAAGAAGCAAAGACTGCCGTAAAACAAGCAGGCCCGGCTTCCACCGGAATGTGAAAACTAAACCAAAAACAAAATAAACCTAAATTTGTCAAGGCTTCATCGAAAGCACCCCACACAGCCAGTGCTCGATTTTGGTCCTGTGGAAATGACCTGGCACTGCCACATCCCCCCTGCTGGCCTGTCCCCAGTGGCCTGGCTTCCTTACCTGCTCTGCTCTTGTCCGGGTACAGGCAAACACAGTATCATAAAAATCTCATCTCTGGTCAAGTCCCAGCAGACTCTGGTCATTTTGTGAGGCGACAGTGTTCCCTATGCCAGGTCAGGGTACACTATGCTAATGAGCTCTGGCAACGGTCCAATCAAAATCTAGATGCTCTCCACTCTGGACAGGTAAGCACAGCCTGGTTCTTCTCAGCGGCCAGCAGTGCCATGGATATTCTCCAGGGCTCTGAGCTCCCTGTCCCTCCTCTTAGGGGGACGCGTAACTGAAGGGGGCGTTGGAAAGAGCCTCGCCGGAAGGTCAGGCTTAGTGGTGCGGGGCAGCCCCCTCCATGGCGGACCCTAACTCTCCCACCAGGATCCTCCCTGAGCACGCTGGGGCGGGGGTGAAGGAATGTGGGGGAGTGGGGGAGGGGGTGGGGAAGGGCGCATATCTGTAGTCCTAGCTGCTTGGAAGGCTGAAGCAGGAGGATTGCACGTTCAAGGCCAGTCTGAGCCACTTAGCAAGGCTGTCTTAAAAAAAATTAAAAAAGACTTAAGGGTGTAGCTCAGTGAGAGAGAGCGAACAGACATGCAGAAATAGATATGCAATGGTAGAAAATAATGGACTAGATATTACATAGCCAGCATCTCCTAAACTAGTGCTTCCCTGTCCTTAATAATAACCTACTCATTTTGAGTTGTTTTCCCAAAACAATACAGTTCTTTTTTCTCCTGATATCCTCACTGCAGATCTTTTTGGTCTAGGGCTATTCTCAGTTCCGGTCATGGGCTGTGTTCCAAGGTATGCTGTGGGCTCAGGGGCACCAGGGAAAGTTAAAGCTATTAAGTTCAGCCTAAGGGCCCGCTGTGGTGGTGTGCACCTGCAGTCTCCAAACTCCAGGAGGCTGAGCAAGGTGGCAAGTTTGAGCCCAGACTGGGCAAGTTGGTGACTCAGCAAAACCCTACCTCAAAATAAAAAATAAAGAAAACGCTTCTCAATGGAAAAGCTCTAAGCTGAGCATGGGGGTGCACGCCTGTGATCTCAGCCCTTTGGAATCCCAGCATTTGGGAGGCTGAGGCAGAAGAATTGCCGTGAGTTCAAGGCCAGCCTGGGCACCATAGTGAGTCCAGGGCCAACGTGGACTGCAGAGTGAGACTCTGTCTCCAAAAAAGGCTCTGGGTTTGATAGCCAGTATGCAAAAATAGAGTAAACTAAATAGACTAAACGAGAAGTCCAGTCTAGTAGGAAGGGTGAGCCACTGTGCTCAGCCAGCCCCAGGACATTTAGTGCTCAGAACGGAGGCAGTCTGGAGGTGCAGAGAAGATAAGTTCTGTTTCGTTCTGGTCCAGAGACTTGAACCCAGGGCGTGTGCTCTAAGCTCCCCTCCAGCTCTGTTTTGTTGCTTATTAGAGACAGCTAGACTGGGTCCCTTAAGGCAGCTAGGCTGAGCTCCAGTTTGTGATCCTCCTGCCTCAGCCTTCCTGAGCACTAAATCTACGGGCTTGTGCCACCACACACTTCCAGAAAGTTATTAAGAGTCAGAGACATTTCTTTCACCAGAAGTACGAACTGTCAGTCTTTTGAAGAACAAATAAGGTAAATATTACCAGGAAGGAAGGAGGCTGTTTGGGCAGTGTACCATCGCTCTACAAGGAGCTGGAGAGGCCCAGCATGTCAGGGCCAGGCCTCGGGAGGGGAGGAGGAGCGGAACAGACATGCTGCCCGGGAGCCCAGAGCAGACTGGGCAGGCAAAGAGGGCTGGCGGCACCAGGATGCCCTGCCGGCCTCAGTCCTCCGCCAGCCTCCTCTCCCACCTCGCCCCGCTGAGACCTCGAGCTAACTCCTTCCACCTGCCTGACTGGTCTTGGTTAGGGCACTCTCTCTCCAGACTTCCTGTGTCAGGACTTGGCCTAACCTAGCACCGAGGGGAGTGCTGGGTGAGTGCCCGGCACCGGCAGGAATCACTGGGCCGGGCATGTGGATTTAGAGCCGAGAGGCAGGGCCCGACTGCCCGGAGCCCCGCCAGCATTCTCCGCAGCCAGGATTTGCTCTCTGGGCAGCGTTTTCCATCTTGCATTGTCCTTTGTGAGCCCTGAAAGGTCACCTCTGTGGAGTAACGCTATACCCGTGCTTAAGTGGCAGAGCTGGGGTGGAACTTGGATCCTGGGACTGTGTGGCGACCACTGGACACTTCTCTCCCACATTCGACACTGTGTTTGAGACAGGGTCTCACTCTATAGCCCAAGCTGCCCTCAAACTCACCCAGTCCTGCCTCAGCTTCCCAAGTGCTGGGATTACAGGTGTGCACCCATTACATCCAGCTAATCCTTATGTGGTGCTAGGGAATCGAATCCAGGGCCTTGTACTTGCTAGGTACGCACTTTAACCACTGAGCTACGCCCCGGCCCTCTACAATCTTAACTTATACTGTTTTATATCACTTTTCTTCTAATAAAAATAAGTTTATGACTTCCCTTTGTGGTACTAGGGATTGAACCCAGTACCTTCACACCGAGCTACATCCCCAGCCTACTTTTGATTTTTGAGACACGGTCTCAGTAAATTGCTCCAACTGGACTCCAACTTGAAATTGATCAATCCTCCTGCCTCAGCCTCCCAAAGTGCTAGAATTATCGGCTTGTGCTACTGGAACCAGCTAATTTATGAGTCTTTAAAGTAAGTTACACTGTCATCTCTCAGAGATTGCCACTAGCCCTGTCTCAGCCACGTCCTCTCAACCCTCGGATGTCTCCTCTCTCCAGAGCCCTGTGCCGCTTTCCCGTGGACCTGTGGACCTTCTGTGCAGTGGCTCTTTATTGTTGACGCGTGTCAGCCCTGGCTGGCCAGCTTTTCCTTCCTGAGGAGGCTGTCACTTTCCTCCACGTCACAGAAAGACCTGCCAGTTTCCACCTGCAGTGGCACACAGGCCTCTTGGTTCCAAGCGCCACCCCACGCGACCCGGGACACAAAGGAGCAGCCCGCTCCACACCTATGAGCTGGGACATGTCCTCCCTGACCGCTCATGCCATTTTTCCTCTCCTGAGCTTGCAATCCCAAAGTATCAACTGCCAGTTCTCCACGCGGGCTGTGTCAGCGTCACTGACAACATCAGAACCCACAGCGCTTCCCTGGACTGACCACGGGAACCTCCCGCAGCAGACCCTGGACCCTCAGCGTCCCCAGCAGGGACATGGCCCGCTGTCTCTGTGCCTGATAACAGAGGCCAAAACTCGAGGCCCCAGGAAGTCACTCTGTGCGTGTAAGGAAGTGGCAGAGCCAGGAGAGAATTCTGACGGGTGTGATCGTGCTGCCTCCAGACCTCTGTCCAGGCCATGTGGGGAGTCCGGGGCACAGCTCCGGTGTCCTCGTTGTTCTCTCTCTGGGTCTCTTCCCAGTCATGTCCACTTCCCTGGAGGCAGGACCCCACCTGACGTCAGATGGCCAGAGGTCCTGCTACGTAGTGACTTCCCTCGACCTCTGATGCTCCCCCCAACCCCCACTGCTTGTTTTTTGTTTTTGGTACTGGGGATGGAACCCAAGGCCTTCATGTTGAGCTAAATATCCCCAGACCATTTCTATTTTATTTTTGATTTTGAGGTAAAGCCTCACTCTATAGTCCAGGCGGGTCCTGAACTCACTGTTTAGCCCAGGCTGGCCCCAAACTCACAGCAATCCTCCTGCCTCAGTTTTCCAGGTGCTGAGATTACAGAATCCTTCCCTCTGCCCTTATATTCCCTATAACTCTGGAGCCCACCTGCAGAGATCCACCAGAAGTGATGCTTTCTGCATTTAGGACAGTTAACTCTTCTGTGGGTACAACCATCTTATGCGCTGAATCCACAGACCCTGGAGGCTAGCAGCATCCCAATCACAATGTCAGTCATAGCTGTCACCTGAATATTTCCAAGGGTTCAGACAATGTTCTGCAGACAATATAGCGCTAGACCTCAGGACGACCACACCAGACCCTTGAGGCTAATGGATTTGCCACCTGTGGTTTCCAGGTCAGAGCCTTCAGGTGTGTCATTGCCCCTTGTGGAGGGGAGTGCCCCACTGGCGTCCCCCAGGATCTTCCCCACCTCGTGGGCACACTAGGCCCAGTCTCCCACCCCCTCCCCACTTCGCCTGCTTCCTCTACTGTGTGCTTCTTGTTAACACTTACTGTGCATTCAGCGTTGTTCCAAAAACATAACCCTCACGACCACCTCACAAAGTATAGCATGATTAAGCTACACTAGTGAAAATTAATAAGAAGAAACTGAGGCACCGAGAGATCAAGGAGCTAGACTTCCTGAGAACGTGAAGGAATCCCTCAGCATCAGCAAGCTGGCCTTGGTCAGAGGAGAAAGGGAATGGTGGGTAAAAATCATCTTCTTCATGGTAGGAAAAGCCCAATACTCTCAGCTCTCTGGCATCAGGGCTCCCTGCCCCTCTGCCTGCCCCTTCACCTGCCGTTTTTAGGAAATTGCCTTTCCCTAAGGCTATGCGTTAGAACTCGCAGTCCCTTCTGGCAGGGACCAAGCCCGACCAACTCTTTCCCTGGAATTTTCTAAATTAGAGATGAGGGGATGGCACTTTCATCTCAGATGCGAACTGTGCACCTGACCTTCGCCCTGCTGATGACCATCTCGGAGGCTACACAGCCGGGTCTGAGCATGGAGCCATCACAGGGCACCGGTGGGCAGGGGCGGGGGTTTGGACACAGCCCGGCCTGAGCGTCTCCCACTGGGCGACCCAACAAGGACGGTCTGTATTTCCCATTCGGAGAGAGGGGTGTCTTCCACTTATACCGACTAAAGATCTATGACCTCATTTCCTGTCCTAACTCTAGCCTATGCCGTATCTAACTCTAGCCCACAGTTCCATTTTGTGTATGCTTCTGTAAGTGGGCGCCCAGAGAGACTGTCAAACACCCTTAAATCAGAAGACACAGCCAGGCTAAGTGGCGCAGGCCTGTAACTCCAGCACTCTAGGAGGCTGAGTCAGGAGGACTGCAAGTTCAAGTCCAGCCTAGGTAATTTAGGAACTTAGGTGAGATTCTGTCTCAAAAATCAAAAATAAATGTGGAGCTGGGCCCATTGCTGCAGACCTGTAGTACCAGCTCTCTCAGAAGTTGGGGTAGGAGGACTGCAGGTTCGAACCCAACCTGGGCAACTCCATGACTGTTACAGTTTGGATCTGGAATGTCCCCCAAAAGCCTCATGTATTTGGATATAGTGGGATGACTATGAAACCTGTACTATTGGAAAGTGAGGCCTGGCTAGAAAGGGGGTGTTTAGGGCTTGATCTGGAGGGATTGGGTCAATTTGTTGAGATTATGGGGGCCTGGGGCAGAGCTTTCAGGTGTGGATTGTTGATTTGCAGGCCAAGAAGTAGGGAGGGGCACGCATATACTGTGTGTGGGCAGGAGGGGCGAGCCTGTCAGCTTTAACCGAGTAAAGGAAGAAGGAGCATCGTTACAGCTGCTTCCTGGGAAGGCTCCGGCCTTGCTGAGTTGGGGGACATCAACCAGCCCCTGCCTACCTTGCTTCCTCTAGTCTACACTGGGGTGTGAGCAGCTCTGCAGCCTCTGCCGCCTGCTTGCACCATTGCCCACTGCCCTTGAATGGACCATGAGACCTTCTGGAACATCTGGACTGTGAGATTTCCTCTCTTAAATTGTACATGCTGGGTATTCTGTCACTGCAACCAAAAAATAACTAGGACATTGACTTAGTGAGAGTGTCTCTCAAAATCAAAAATGGGGACGAGGACATAGCTCCTGGGCTTGATCCTAGATTCCACCAAAGGGGGGGGGGATCAGAGGATGCTTCACAGTGACTCCCCAAGATCAAATTGGAGGACGCAGAGCAGGCGCCACCAGCCTGGCCCTCTAGACATGAATGGAGCAAGTGCTGCTCGAGCAGAGACCAGGTAGGGCCATGTCGTAGACCACTATCCTGTGCTAACAGAATTTAGGATTTTTCCTTTAGGATTTCTCAAGTTGTAAGCCAGTTAGGACTTTTCTGTGGGGTTTCCCAAGTTCTAGATAAAATGCTTTCAGCTCTAAAGATCAAACTATCTTTTTTTGTTTTGTTTTTTGACACAGCGTCTTGCTCTGTAGCCCAAGCTGGTCTCGAACTCACTATGGGTTTCCAGGCTGGTCTTGGACTTGTGACAACCCTCCTGGCTCAGCCTCCCAAATTCTGGAATTACAGGCATACGCCACCATGCCCAGATTAGGTGGTGCTAGGGAATTCAACCTAGGGCCTTGTGCTTGCTAGGCAAAGCACTGTAACTGCTGTGCCATTCCACCAGCCCTAACCTGGACTCAAAGCCACCACTGTTCTGACAAGGAAGAGCAGCCCTGTAGCAGAGACCAACCTCGCTGGCAGTTGAGATCCCACACTGGCTGGGAAAGTCCCTGCATGCCATGGTGCTCTTTGGAAAATACACTGACGTTTTAAATATTTCTTGTAATCCTAAAACTTGAAGTCAGGCATGGTGATGCATGCCTGCAGCCCCAGCTCTCTGGGAGGCTAAGGCAGGGGGACTGCAAGTTGGAGCCCAGGCTGGGTGCTTTAGTAACTTGGTGAGTACTGGGGTTAAAATAAAAAAATAAATAAATAAATAAAGTGCTAGGGAAGTAGCTTAGTGCAAAAGCTGAAGTTTTAATCCCCCATATCACACCAAAATCAAAAGGCCTGAGGGCCAGCTGTGCGGCTCAATGCAGAAAGGCCAACATGTGGGTGGTCCTGGGATCAATTCCCAGTATCACAAAAATTATTAATAGTAAAAATCATAAAGCTTATCAATTATTTCATTGACAGAAACTATGATGAATGAGTACAGATAATACCAAAACTATAACCAGGAATCCCACTCTAAACCCATAAAAAGGAAAAAGAGTTAAAGCTCAGAAATTCATTGTGATAGGCTATTTCTAATTTCTTAAAAGTCTTCTGGTGTCCTATTTTGTGCTAAAGTTTCAATGTTCTTTGCTCAAAGTCCAGAAGTAGCATGTGGCACAGGTGAATAAAATGTGGCAAACATCAAAATGAGGTTCTGAAATAATTTTGCAAATAGGGAAATCAGCATCTACTTTCTTAAACTTGAGAACCACTATCTAGCCAATCATGCTAATATGCACCTGTGATCTGTGCAAGGTGGGAGACCGGGGCAGGGGGATCGAGGTCAAGGCCAGCCCCAGGAACTTGGCAAGATCCTGTGTCAAAATAAAACTAGAAAGGGCTGTGATGCGGCTCAATGGGAAAGTGCTTGGCTGGCGTATGAGAGGTCTCAGATTCCCAGTAGCAGGCAAAAAATAAAAAAATAAAAATAAAAAGATCAAACAAAGTAAGATTAAGAGCCTACCATTTCTACAAGGGAGTAAGATACCCGACCCTGTGGGGGTTGTTTTGTTTTGTTTTGTTTTTTGAGACAGGGTCTCACCCTATAGCCCAGGCTGGTCCTAAACTCACCACATACCCCAGGCTGGCCCGATACGCACAGCAATCTTCCTGCCTCCGCTTCCCAAAGTGTTGAGATTACAGGTGTGTGCCACCACCCGACCTAATTTTTATGGGGCACTGGAAAATGAAACCCAGGCCTTGCACATGCTAGGCAATGCGCTAGCCCCTGAGCTACGCGTGTCCCAGGCTTATTAGCTATTTGTCCTACAACGTTACTTATGTTGAAAGGTTACTGTTACTTTAGATGAATTGATGTAAATATTTCAAAAAATTTAAGTTCTCATTTCTAATGTGGTAAACACGAATAGACACAGCCATAGGCGCTTTCAAGCTCTCGCTTGGAATCTGCCTTAACCTCACAAAAACTCGTTCAAACTCTATCTCCTAAGAATGAAAACTGATCCTGAAGCCGAGATTTTCTGGAATGATGGCTGTACAGGCCTTAGTATACAGCTCTGTAACTGTAATTGCACTCAAGTGGGGCGTGGTGGCACAGGCCTGTAATTCCAGCATGGGTGAGGCCGAGGCAGGAGGAATTCTGGGAGTTCGAGGCCCGCCTGGGCTCCATAGTGAGTTCAGGACCAGCCTGGGCTACAGAGTGAGACCCTGTCTCTAATAAGCAAACCTTAACCACCCTCACAGTCACCGGCAACTCTCCTGACCGCTCTGCATCGGGCGCCGCTCCAGTGTCACTGAGCTCCCCGCCCGTCCTCCACAGCCCTGCTGTCTTCCTGAATTTGGCTGCTCTGGGTGTCTCAGGGACGCGGCCTCGCGTGGAGTTGTCTTTCCATGGCTGGCTCAATCCACCCAGCATACAGCCCGTGGAGGGACCGTGCTGCAGAGTGAGTCAGAACTCGGTCCTTCCTGAGCCGAAGCCACATCCGCTGTGCTGGAGTCGCTTCCATCGGGGAAGGCAGAGCCTGCTGAGACTCGGCCTGAGTGGGAATTCGGCCCCACGGCCCGGGCTCGAATGTCAGCACTGCGCAGGAGCCGGCGCCGCGGTGGGGGAAGGCGCGGAAAGGAGAAGGAAATACTGCACCTGACCGGACTCGCGTGGCGGAACACTTCCCGGCACCCACGGCCGCTGCTGCTTCCGGCACCCAGCTGGGCCAATAAGAACCGGCCGCCCTGAGGATGCGGGCCTGTCTTTCCAGGACTCCGGAACACGGAGGCCCGCGGGATCACAAGTTCAAGCCCAGCCTGGGCCACTTAGTGAGACCCTATGTCACAGTCAGAGATAAAAATGGACTCGGCATGCGTGAAGAGGACCCTGGGCCTGATCCTCAGTACCGCGAACCCAAACCACCTCCTGGAAGGGCCTCGCTCTCTACCACGTCTTTGCTTTATACTATTCCAAGTGCGTTAGCAAACAGATCTGCTTTAACTCTCACAAAAACTTGCAGTTGGGCACTTTTCAAGTCCATGGAGAAGCAGAGGTTCAGCAAAGCTCATCAGTGTATCCGCACGACATGCTCAGACTCCTGTCATCAGCTCCGAGGCCGCGTGTGATTCCAGATAATCGCGGCATCTTCCCCCAAAAAGCTTTGTGATCACACACCTTTACCCAGATAAGCGGCTCCCTGGAACACTCGGAGATGGCTTGCACAAAAGTTAGGAAAGCTAATTGTGTGTGTGTGTGTGTGTGTGTGTGGTGGTGGTGGTGGTGGTGGTGGTGGTGGTACTGGAGATTGGCCCCAGGTTCTTCACACTGAGCTGTATCCAGAGACTACTTTTCAATTTTTGATTTTGAGACAAGGTCCCACTGACTAAGTTGCCCAGGCTGGGCTTGGGCTTGTGATCCTCCTGCCTCAGCCTCTCCGAGGTCTGGGATGACAAGTATGCACCACCACACCTGGCCATTTTAGTCATCTTTTCTTTAAATTTTTCAAATTTTATCCAGGAAACTCAGCCTTGGAACACCCCCAGGCTTGAAATCCCTTCACAAGTTGACACATAGTAATTCAGTGACACATAGAAACTCGGCACACCCATCCCCCAAGACTGTCGGTCACCTCCCAAGGACCCTCACTTGAAACCCCCTCGCAATCTCCTTGAGAACTTTACTTTTTCAGTAAACTTACTTTAAAATAAACAAACAGGCCGGAGGAAGGGCTCAGCGGTTAAAGTGCTTGCCTAGCAAGCACTAAGTCAAGTGCTAAGCACCCGAGTTCAGTTCCCTACCACCACATAAGCCAGGTGTGGTGATGCACGCTTGTAATCCCAGCACTCAGGAGGCTGAGGTAGGAGGATTCCTCTGAGTCCAAGGCCAGCCTGGGCTCCGTAGTGAGTTCAGGACCAGCCCAAACTACAGAGTGAGACCCTGTCTCAAAATAAAATAAAATAAACAAATAAATCAATTGGTAGAGGCTGTAGCTCAGGGCAAAGGCCCTGGGTTTGATCCTAGTATCACACACACACACACACACACACACACACACACACACACACGCGCACACACACACACACACACGCACACACACGCGCGCACGCACACACGCACACACGCACACACACACACACACACACTCCCGCTGTGCGGCCCACGTGTGGAGAAGCATGTGCTCCCGACTCCACTTCTGACTGTGGAGCCGGATCTTAACATTTACTGTGCATTCCAGCTTCTATCTTATATTTTCATTTTTCATTGGGATAAAATATACATAACATGAAATTTCCCTTGGGCACAATGGCAAACGCCTGACATGTCAGCACTCAGAGGCCGAGGCAGGAGGGTCACAAATTCTGGTCCAGCCTGGTCAACTTGTCCACTTGGGGAGAGCTTGTCTCAAATTAACAATTAAGAGGGACTGGGGCTGGAGCTCCGCTCGAAAGCCCCGGGTCTAATCCCCAGGGCTGCAAAAATAAATTAAGGAGTTTACTCTCTGAACCATTTTTAAGTGTATAATTTGGTAATATTAATCACACTGGCACTGAGAGCAACTGTCACTGCTGCTGGCCAGCCTAGGAACACTTCCTCTGTAAAACTAAAACCATACCCACTAAACATTAACTCCTTTTCCTCTCAGTTTTTGGCAGCGCTCGCCTCTCTCTTGGCCTCTGAATCTGACTGTTCTAAGATGTGGCGTCTCACGGAGTTTGTCTCCTTGTGGCTGACTTATGTCCCTCAGTACAATGTCCTCAAAGGGTCATCGTACTGTGGTGCGTATAGGAATTTCCTTCTGGCTGGGGGCATAGCTCAGCAGTTAAAGCGCTTGCCTAGCAAGCACAAAGCCCTGGATTTGATCCCCTAGTGTCCCATAAATTAAGCATGGTGGCACATGCTTATAATCCCAGCACTCAGGAGGCTGAGGAAGGAGGATTACCATGAGTCCAGCCTTGACTACATAATGAGTTCAGGACCAGCCTGGACTACAGAGCAAGACCCTTTAAAAATTTTTTTTTGCCATTAAGGCTAGATCATAGGCATTATTAATCCTTTGCTGGGTGCTTGAGCTGTCTGGAGGGGGTGGGTGGAGAAGCGGGGCTGGGATGGCACCCAGGTACAGCACATACATGCAAGCTCTGCCTGAGCTGGGCCCCAGCCCCAGCAGCACCTCTCGGATCCTGCCAGAAACACCACTCAGCGTGCCGTGCTCTGTGTAGGCAAAGACAAAGCCAGCCAGAGCCAGTGGCACTGGGCAGGCATCTGCGGGGCGGTGCAGAGTTATTTCAAATTCCACAAACAAATTCCACTTTTCTTTAAGTCCGAGTCTGTCTTTGTTGTCTTCCCCTTTCCTCTACAGAGATATTACCAAATCATACGTTTCATAACATCAGAGACTGTGCTGCTTTCAACTTCGCATTCCACATAACGCCCTGAACAGTTTCTGGAAAATTCCATTGCCTTATCCATAAATATACAGGAATGGCACACGATTCTGAACTACTTCTATTCGCCTACAGCAGCCCCACAGGATGGGCAAGGCAGGCGCTCATGCAGTCTTACAGAGAAAGAAGCTGGGGTCATATGCTCTGCAGTTCTAGCACTTGGGAGGCTGAGGCAGGAGGATCATGAATTTGAGGCCATCCTGGACTACACAGAAAGAGAAATAAATATGGAGATTCCTCAAAAAAATCAAAATAGACATCTCAGGTGGCCCAGCCATACCCCCTCTAGGTATCTTCCTTTAAAGAGTTAAAGACATCATATAACAGCATACATCCACACCCATGTTTATAGCAGCACACGCTAATAGCTAAAGCCTGGGCGCATTTGCTGTGTCCATCGACAGACTAAAGGATAAAGTAAATGTGTTCCATCCACACAGTGGAGTACTACGCTGCTATAAAGATAAAACTGAGTCATCTGTAGGAAAACGGATGCCCCTTGAGTCCATGGTGCATAGCGAAATGAGAGAGACACAGGTTGGTAATATTACAGTTTCTCTAATGTGAGAAAGCCAAGTATAATAAGTAAGGTTCTGTGGAGCGGGCCTGGGAATGGGGGGGGGGGGGGCGGTCGGGCTGCAGAGCACCGTGCTTGCGCCAGCCCCTCAGGGTGGGCGTCACTGCCGGGTGTCGTAACCTACTCATGTCACGGTGGTCTCGGCTAATCAGCGGGAAGGACAAAGGACTCCCGCTCCTGCCTTCGCGGGGCCTTTGATCCTGAGCGCAGCACCGGCTCCTCCCTGGGTCTCTAGCCCCACAGCCGACCCCGCAGATATTGGACTCTTTCACCTCTGCGTCGTGTGAACCAGTTCCCTTTTCTTTCTTTTCTTTTTTCTTTTCTTTTCTTTTCTTTTTTTTTTTTTTTTGAGTCAGAGTTCAGTTCAGGCTGGTCCTGAACTCACTACGTAACCCCGGGTGGCCTTGAACTCATGACAATCCTCCTGCCTCAGCCTCCCGAGGGCTAGGATTACAGGTGTGCGCCACCACACCCAGTTTATCAAGCCCATTTTAAAATTTTTATTTAACACAGTTGCTAAGTTGCCCAAACGGAGCTGTACTTTGTCTCCCTCCTGCCCCAGCCATCCTAGTGCTGGGATTGCAAGCACCCGCTGCCATACCCAGCTAATTCAGTGGTGCTGGAGAACTGCTAGGCAAGACCTCTAACCCCGGAGCCACATTCTCAGCCGTGGAGATAAACGTAAAGAAAATGAAAAAGGAGAAGCCTAGTTTTCCGGGGTGCCTTTCTGGGGAATAAGAAAAAGTAGATCAGCTACTTACAGTCTCTAGTCACACACACACACACAAAAAGACATAAAAAGAAACTCTGAAAAACAACTGTCTTCTTATAGCTCCATCTTTTGTGGACCTTGTTACCACATCACTGACCTGATATTTTAATAAAATAAAGCTTGACCTGGTATCTAACCCTATTAGGTAATTTATTTAATCTGCAAAGGACTCTAGTGCTACTATACTAAAAGAGCTATTGTAAAAAATTTTTTCCTTCTTTTTGTGTGGTTCTGGAGATCAACCTAGGACCTCAGCATCCTCAGCAGGCATTATATGACTGAGCCACAGCCCTGCTCCTGTCAGATTTTTAAGCAATACTGGAAATAAGGAGAAAGAGTAGGAAGCTGTGCGTAGTGATGCGTACCTATAATCCTGGCACAAGAGAACGGCCGTGCACTCACGAGTCCCCGTCACAAATAAATAAATAAATAAATAAATAAAATAAAATAAAAAGAGAGAGAAAAGAAAAAAGGCGAAGAGCAGGAAATATTCCAGGTCTCTAGAACCAGAACATGGGGTGACGAGAACATGACTAGTGGATGTGACATCGTGGATTCTCAGCTGACCTTGGGGGGAAAAGTGACAGAGAGCTGAGGACCCTGCAGGGGCTGCCCCTGTGCGGGGTGGGGGCATGCAGACCTGCCATCTCGGGCCCTTCCAGCATTGGGTTTCCACAAACATGTGCAATTCAGTGACTGTCCCATTTCTTTGGCTTTCAAGATCTTTTTGATGTTCAGACTCGTCTGATAAAATAGAAGCTTTCCCTGGTAAAGGTCATCCCTCTGAAGGACACAAGTAGGGCCGGAGGCTCAGCTCTGCGGTGAAAGCGCTCACCTAGAGCAAGACTCTGAGCTGAATTCCACAGCACCATGTAAGCTGGGAGTGGTGGCGGATGGCCTTGAGTTCAAGGCCAACACCAAGACTCTGTCTCAAGTGATGGTAACGACAGGAGAGAGGAAGGGACCACATGGGGCAAGATTTTGGCCCAACATGGTTTCCATCAGTGAGCAGCCTCGCCAGGTCCAGTAGTAGGTGTGGGATGCGTATATTCGCTGCAGAGCCACTGGCCAGGAGGGGGCAGCCTTTCCTTGCTGCAGGCCCTGCCTGGGCCTTTGGAGCAGTGCAGAGGCAAGGTGTCTTACTTAGGCGGCAGCCGCTGCTCAGCAACACTGACCCTAGATGACAGTTTTGTGCCACGCTGCTGGCTGGAGCCAAAACGCACCACAAATACCCTGCAGACTCATGGCTTCAGGCCTCCCTCAAGCCCGGGCCGGTTTCCCCAGCCCTCACTGCTGCCTGGGTAAGGGTCTTACATTTTCTCACACTTCTCCCCTAGATGGCCTTGCTCCACTGCACCCCCCTTCCCGAAATGGAAGTGCACACAGAGGCTCTGCGAAGCCCCACCCACAGAAGCCTAAATGTGACCTTTGTGCATGCAGCAGGTGAGCAGTCCTGTGACCCTCCTATCCCCTGATGAAACACTGTCATTGCCACAGGGACACGACTTCATCGCTGGCCTTGAAAATGCAACCCTCCTGCTTAGGCGTCCCTGTTACTGGGACCGTAGGGGTGCACCACTGTGCCCCACTTTGTGTGGCGCCTGGGGATTTAACTCAGGGCCTTGCACATGAGGGCAAGCACTCTAACTACTGAGCTACACCACGAGCTCTCCACTTTGTGTTTTTCCACCTCAGTTTTTCTCCTCTCTTCTGGGTCATTCCCATTAGCACACAAACCTACTGGTGTCAGCTGGGCCTGTGGCACAGGCCTGTAACCCCAGCACTCTGGGAGGCCAAGACAGAAGAATCCCAAGTTTGAGCCCACCTTGTGCAATTTAACAACTTAGTGAGACCCTGTCTCAAAATCAAAAATAAATGTCCCCTATCACCACCTCACAGACAAAATTGCTTAGCTAATCCAAGAGAAATCAAGGTGGGGTGTAAATCCTGGGAGCCCTCCACAGCTTAACCCGTGTGTCTCTGAGGATGGAGATTGCTTCAGTCTCCAGAGATCTTTCTGATATTCAGATTAAAAGAAAACACTGATGTGTATAATTTAAATAAAGCCATTCATAAATTTAAAAATCAAAAATAAATATGGCCTGGGCATTATCTCAATGTGGAGGTCCTGGGTTCCATTCTCAGTACCACAAAACAAAAACACACAAAAAACCCTTCTGGGGGCTGGAGGAATAGCACATTTGTTATAGAGTTCCATTCCCCAGCATCCCATAAAGCTAGGCATGGTGGTGCACACCTGTAATCCCAGCACTCAGGAGCCTGAGGCAGGAGAACTTCCATGAGTCCAAGGCCAGCTTGAGCTACATAGCGAGTTCAGCCTGGGCTACATACACAGCGAGCCCTGTCTCAAAACAAAATAAACCAACCCTCTTCCGGTGCCTGCATTTCACTATCTGTAGCCCTTCTTCCATCCCAGTTCTCCATCAGTTACGGCCTTTTGTTTCTCTTCTTTTTCCCAAGAAAAGCCATGGGCTTGTCTCTACATCGACTCCTGCTAACCACAAAGCCTTGGCTGCTGACCTTGGCTGTGGATCTTGCGGTCAGCTCAACCCAGACCTGCGAGGGGGTGGGGGTGCGGCGGCTCCGACCCCACCACTTCACTCCACGGGGCGGCCTTGGCCTCGTCCTCTTCTTCTTTCAGTGAACTGAGGATTTACACGGAGCCACATCCCAGCCCACTTTTATTGTTGCAGACAGGGTTTATCTGTCTCTAAAAGGCCCAGGCTGGGCTCAAACTTGGAATTCTCCTGCCTCTGCCTCCTAGCATGCTGGGATTCCAGGCCCGCTTCCCACCCCCTCACAGTGTCTGTAGATGGCTCTCCCTGGCAGTCCATGCTCACTTCTCCTGGAAACTCCTTCACTGGACCAAGCACCAGCCTGTGGCTCCCTCACGCATCCTGCCTTCTCCCCCATGGGCTACAGTCTCCCCCTTTCTAGCTTCTAAACACAGTCTCTGCATTGCCACGTTAACATTACAGGTCCCCGTCTGGGCTCGTCCCCAGCCACATACTCTCACAGCCAAAGGCATTTCGGACACCCGACACCTAACCCCGGCCCCAACACTGTTGGCTCTACCTCTACATGCATCAGGATTCTACTACCCCCGGCACACCCGGATGGACTGCCACCTCCTCTCCCTGGACTTCAGGCCCCCGAGGGTCTGGCTGACTCCTGGCAGAAGCTCCTCCACTTTGTTCTCCGTACAACAACCAGGCCGGCCTTACTTTGAAGCCAGGCTCGGTGGCACAGGCCTGGAATCCCAGCACCTTGGGCAGCTGAGGCAGGGGGACTCCATGTTTGAGCCCAGCCTGGGCAACTTAGCGAGACCCTGTGCCAAAATAAAAATGAAAGGACTGGGATGTAGCAAAGGCCCTGGTTCAATACCCGTGACCACGATAGGGAGACATTCTTCTAGTCTTCAGTGAGCCCATGTGCCATTAAATCACACGGCGCGCGTCACAGGCACCTGACGGCCCCACGGGGCTACTGGTCCCTGTGCTGGGCCCCGTGCAGAAGCCGCACCTCTGGTGCTCTCGGCTCGTGCCCCCTGGGCTGGGACGTTGCCTGGTCCCTCGGCCCCCTGGCTCCTTCCACAGACTCTCCCCGTCCTCTCACTCCCGCCCCACCCCGTACACACGGCCGCCCAGGGATGACGCATCTGCCGTGTGCATTCGCGTCTCCCAATAGAAGGCAGCTCCGCGAAGGCAGGTGTCTTGCTCGCCAAGTGACTTGGGCCAGCGCGCGCAGCCGGGTGGGGGCACACTAGGCACTCTGTGAACACTTCTGAGGCTTTCATTTGTTTTTACAGATGGGGTCTAGCTGTCGTCCAGTCTCATCTCAAACCTGTGGGCTTAAGAGATCCTCTTGGCATGGCGTCAGGAGTGGATGGGACCAGTCAGGTCTCACCACGCATAGCTCATCCAGACTCTTTTTGGTTTTTATTTTGTTGTGGTACTCAGGATTAAACCCAGGACTTCACACTGAGCTACAGCTTCAGCCCTGTCCATCCTGATTTTTTTTCCAGTACTTGGGACTGAACTCAACCTTTGCATCGAGCCACATCCCCCATTTTTATTTATTTATTTATTTATTTATTTATTTATTTATTTATTTATTGTGACGGGTCTCCCTAAGTTGCTAAAAAGACCAGACTGGACTCAAAGTCTTGATCCTCCTGCCTCAGTCTCCCAGAGTGCTAGGATGAAGGCATGCCCCACCACACTGTCCTGGCTTCCATTTTAATTCTGAGACAGGTCTCTCTAAGCTGCACGCCAGGGCTCACCCTTGTAGCCCCCTGCCTCACTTGTCCCCACCACGTCTTGACTGAGTGAGTCAATGAAAAGTCCACCCTCCTTCCCAGCAGGGTCCAGCCAGGTCCCAAAGCCAGAATGTCACATATCACAGCTGCAGTAGTGGCATGGGTGGGACTTAAATGAAGCTGTTTCATCTGTTAGGGGTCACTGGGAGACAGGGTGAAGCTGGGGTCACCACAGCCAGCTGCCAGCCTCCTCCAAGTGTCCACTGTGCACGGGTGGTGGGGTCCCCCAAGAGAGCAGAGAGCTGCCAACTGGACATGGCCCACTCTCAGGCAGGCAGCTCCAGGGCCAGCCCACGGCCGCGGCAGTGGAGGAGACTGATAGAGACTGACTTCCATGCGGGTTTGTGGGGTGGGAAGTGGGGCTTTTATTTCACTGTCTTGCTGGAGATCAAGCCCCACTTAGGTGAGGCCCCCTATTACGGAGCTGCACTCCAGCCCCAAGAAATACCTTTGAAGAAACAGAATGTTAGTGCTTCAAACCTAGAAATAACTATCATTTCAAAGACTTTTGGGTCAGGCCTGCTGGTTCACACCTCTAATTTCAACACTCTGGGAGGCTGAGGCAGGAGGATTACTGTGAGTGTCAAGGCCAGCCTGAGCTACATAGTGAGTTCAGGACAACCTGGGCTACAGAGTGGGACCATGGCTCAAAAATTAAAAGGGTGGAAAGTGAAAGGGAGGCCAGCAACACCAATGACCCCAGAGGAAAAGTAACAACAGCTAGAGGAGAATGAGCTGAGAAAAAAGTATGTTAGTAATCAGTGAGATATGGGTAAATAAGTTATAAAAGATAAAAATTCTGAAATAACTAAATTTGCCTTCATATCTGTTACTTTAAGTATATTCATGTGGCATAGATTTAAGTTCATTTAATGTAACAAGGTGAAATAGTTTTAACTTTGTTATATTGTAGCAATTCACTTTATAGGTCACTGATGAAAATTTATCCTAAGAAAACTGATTGATGTAAAGATGACCCTGTGAATGTACAAATATTGTACCTTCCAATATTCAGCTAAGGCATTTGAAATTTAACATTTTTTTCTTCCTTCCCAAATTTAGTAGTCTTTTGAACTACATGCTGGTAGTTATTTTCTAATGTGAACTGGTGGGTAAGGCCAGGTTTAAGAATAGCAACAAAGGGCTTCCGGTCAAGATGGCGACTGAGTAAAAGCACTGCACAAAGTCTCCTCATCAACTCACTTAAAAAGTCAAAAAGATAGTTAGAAAAAGCATGTTTGGTGTAGCTAGGAAAGAGAGAAGCATCCCCAAAAACTGAAAGACGACCAGCGGGAGGCCAGAAACTCCGAAGGATGATCAAAACCAGAGGGGAAAAAAAAATAAGTCCCTGCAGTCCAGTAAGCCGCCGCGGCCTGCAGCAAACAGCAGGCAGTGGCGGACAGAGGAACGCTCATGGGGACCTGAACATCTGACTGAACGGAGCTGGAGAGGACGGAACACACAGCAACGGGACCCGCTGTGGGCGGTCAGAAGCAGCCGACTCTGTGCGGCGCCACGCTGCCAGCACCCACAGATCACAAACAAGGTCCGGAGGCCAGACCTCAGCCTGAGGTAAGTGGGGACCTGGACTAATCGGAATTATTGGCTGTGGACGGCCTCAGAAGCACCAACCTGTGGGGGTTTGTACTATAAACGCAGTGTGCGCTCCCCCTAGAAAAGATCCCAGAATCCCAGATCAGAAACAGGACTCAACAGCCATCGCAGGCAGTGACGTCAGCAGGAGCCATTCACTTTTCCTGCACACCAGAGACAGTCAGAGGTAGCAGAACCGTGGGGAAACATGGTAACAAATCTTATATAAAAAGATCTGATTCCCCAGGGGAGGATGCAAGGGGTGCTGAAATTGCAGAACCCAAAGGAAAGGACAAAAATGATGGTAACCTCTGGGCCCAGATAGTCAGTGAATTAAAACAGGAATAAAAGGAGTTAAACCAGGAAGCAAAGAAGGAAATAAATCAGACAGCACAAGAACTACAAGAACACTTGGCTAAGCATAAAGCAAGCCTTGAAAAGGAATTAGAGGACACCAAAGAAGAATTGGGGAAGTACAGGCACAAATCTCCTACAAAAAGACCTGACACCCCAGGAGATGAAGTCAGGGTAAATAAAGATGAATATGGCAAAAATAATGGCAACTTCTGGGCCCAGAAATTCAGTGAATTAAAATGGGAATTAAAGCAGGAAATTAAACAGACAGCAGAAGAGCTACACCAATACATAGATAAGCAAAAAGCAAGCCTTCAAAAGCAACTAGAGGAGACCAGAGAAGAAATATACCAGAAGATAATGAAGACAAAAGAAGAAATTAGAGAACACAACAGAGATATAGAAAAATTGAATGCAGATATTCAGGACATGGAAAACACACAGGTAATAATAAGCAACCACTTTAAACAACTTCAGAATAGTATGTCAGACCTAGAAAATAAAGTGACTAAGCTGCAACATACAGGCCATGAGGAATGCAAAGTAAATAAAGAAAGCGAGTCATTATAACAACTGATAGACGATTCAAGGAGAAATAACCTCAGAATTATGGGAATCGAGGAGAAGACTGAAGACAAAACAAAAGGCTTAAAGGACATGTTTAATGAAATTGTGGAAGAAAATTTCCCAAATCTAAGAAGAGAAATGAACATGGAACTTTTGCAAGCATATAGAACACCAAACAACTTTGATCAGAAGAGACCCTCATTGCGACACATCATAATTAAAATTCTAGAAACTCAACACAAAGAGAAAATACTAAAAGCGGTAAGAGAGAAACAGAAGGTGACCTACAAAGATAAGCCCATCAGGATAACGGCAGATTTTTCAATCCAAACTCTAAAAGCAAGAAAATCATGGAGTAATATCATCCGAGCACTAAAAAACATAGATGCCAGCCAAGACTGCTATATCCAGCAAAATTATCTTTTAACTTAAAGGGAGAACTTAAAACTTTCCATGACAGAGACAGCTTAAAGGAATTTGTAGCCACTGAGCCAGTATTGCAGAAAATACTTAAAGGAAACTTGGACAGTGAAAGGGAGACCAGCGACACCAATGACCCCAGAGAAAAAGTGA
>PVKB01006296.1:0-34776 GCA_004027205.1 Ctenodactylus gundi | reverse complement strand
TAGAGAAATATGAGTAAATAAGATATGAAAGTTAGGAAATTAAGAAATAACTAGATTTGCCTACATGTCTGTCGCTTTAAGTATATTTATGTGGTATAGATCTAAGTTCATTTAATGTAGCAATGTGATATAGTTTTAACTTTGTTTTGTTGTAGCAATTCACTTATTAGGTCACTAATGAAAGTTTATCCTAAGGAAACTGATTGATGTAAACATAACCTTGTGAATATACAAATATGCACCTTCCAGTATTCAGATAAGGCAATTGAATTTTATTTATTTATTATGTTTTCTTTTTTCCCAAATTAACTATCCTTTTGAACTACATGCTTATAATTATTTTCTAGTGTGAACTGGTGGGTAAGGCCAGGTTTAACATTAGCAACAAAGATGTATGAAAATATGGGAAAAAAAAAAACTTGTGGTGAATATCCCAATGAAGGGATTGGTTAGATTCAGAGAGGAGATATCAAGATTTGACTACTCTGAACCCATTAGAGGAATAGGAAGCTGGGATAGAGTGGTGACTTGAGTGAAATGACTTAGGTGTGGAAGATTAATATGTTAATTAATATGATTAGTATGGTTTCTCAGACTTGGAAAACCCAGAACACAGACATTCTTTGGAACCATATGAAGTGATAGCCGGAGCCGGGGGAAGGGACAGGGAGGGGGTGGGAGGGTAGAAGATGGGAAGGGATTGTGAAGTCGATGTGATACATAGATGTATGAAACACCCAAATTCATTGTAAATACTATGTATTACATTTGTATATTAATAAAAATAGTGGGAAAAAAGAATAGCAACAAAGATATAGCAAAATATAGGAAAAAAACTTTTGGTAAATATCCCAATAAAGGGATTGGTTGGATTCAGAGAAGGAACATCGAGATTTAACTACTGCGACCCATTCGAGGAATAGGAAGCTGAGTTAGAGTGATGACTTAAATGAAATGACTTAGATGTGGAAGATTAATATGTTAAGTACGGTATAATTTCTCTTACTTGGAAAACCCAGAACACAGACATTCTATCGAACCACATGAAGTGATAGCCAGAGTTGGGGGAAGGGATAGGGAAGGGGTGCAAGGGTCAAAAATGGGAAGGGATTGTAAAGTTGATATTATGCATATGTGCATGAAATACCCAAATTCATTGTAAATACTATGTATTACATATGTATATTAATAAAAATAGTGGGAAAAAATTGAAGAGGTGGGGCGCTTGGGATGTAGCTCAGAGACAAAGCCCTAGGTTGAATCCCCAGTGCTACAAATAAATAAAGATTTTGATTCCGGGTTGGAGGTTGGACTAAGCCGCTCAAGCCAGCTGCTACTCCAAGGCAGTCTACCTTGTTCCGTAGTAAAAATCTGGTATCAGATGCTCTGACTTGGAAGTCTCCGCTCACCATCTGACCTGCCGCTAACTAACCTTTTGCATATTTTTTTTCATAAGGTTGCCTCTCCCTGGGGCCTGAGGACTCTTTCAGATGAGATAAGACAGGGTCTCACTCTGTAGTGCAGGATGCTCCCAAGCTTACTACGTAGCCCAGGTTGGCCTCGAACTCTCAGCCATCCTCCTGCCTCAGTCTCCCAAATGCTGGGATTACAGACATGCACTACTACACTTAACTTTGAGTTGACATCTAATAGAAAGCAAATAATAAACTTTATTTCAATAATTTTTCCCTTAGGTTCCAAAATATCCAGACTTTTTAAGGTTTTTCTTTTTTGAAAGATTGCAAAGAAAAAAAATTGTAAAGCTGTTTCCAGCAATTTCCTCTTACCTCCAATGCCTTCACCCGTCTCTTTTCCAGTCAGCAACAAGAATAGTCATTACCCCTAAATGTTAGAAAAGCAAGGTATCATTTAATCTTTGCAGAAGAAGCCAGGTCTGGTACGTCAGCCGATTGTCCAGCGATCTGGGCGGCTGAGGCAGGAGGATTGTAAATTGAAGACTTGCTTGGACAATTTGGTGGTACCACATCTCAGAAATCAAACCTAAAAAATAGGCTGGGGCTGCAGCTCCCTGTGAAGGACCTGGGTTAGATCCACAGTACCACAAAATAATAATAATGATAATCTTTGCAAAAGATGCAAACTCAGTGTCATTCCAGCGAAGAAAAAGAGGCTCAGGAACACAGATTAATTTTCCCAGGGCCGTTTAACTGGGTAAGTAGCCAAGGTCAGCTGGAAGATTCTCCAGGTTTTCCCTTACTGTCCTATAGTCATTTATAACTGGGGGAGAGAGGTGGTACACATCTGCAACCCTGGTGGCTTGGGAGGCTGAGGCTCAGGAGGCAGGCTTGAGGCCAGCCTAGGCTGTTACAAAATAAAGAAATAGAGTTCAAGGCGTGGCTCTGTGCAAAGGCCCTGGGCTCAGCCCCAGTACTGCCAATAACAGCCCCGTCCCCCCCCCCCCAACAAGAAACCTGAATCTCCTAGTTGCACCAGGAGCTCGGCTGGAGGGGACGCGGTGACACAGGTGCCACCCGCTGTACTCTGGGAACCTGTCCCTGGAGCTGGGCTGGCGGGCTCAGTGTCACCTCTCCCCTTTCTGTCACTCTCGGCCTCGTGGCCAGGTGCCGGGAACCAGTGTCCGAGCTGTTCTTGGCTTGCTGTTTCTCCAGAGTCATTTTCCTGAACTTAGTATGTCTTATAATTATTCAAGTAACCCTTGGAAATAGGTTGGAAATTATCATTTTCAAATTTTTTTGGTACTGTCCTCACTCTGAGCTACATCCCCTTTAAGACAGAGTCTCACTGAAGTGCTAAACTGCCCAGGCTGGACCTGAGTTTGTGATTCTCCTATCTCAGCCCCCAGAGTGCTGTGATTGTTGGCCTGTATTCCAGGCCTGGCCTAAGAGAAATATTCCTTAGCTTTAAGTAGTGGTCACAGGGGCTGGGAGCATAGCCCAGTGGATAAAGCACTTGCCCAGCAAGAGCAAGGCCCTGAGTTGACTCCCTAACCCACATTCACCGGTGCACGCCGGTTATCGCAGCACTCAGGAGGCTGAGGCAAGATCGTCATGAGTTCCAAGGCTCCACAGTGGGAAAAAAAGAGAAGTGGCTTCAAGCCGGGTCACCTGATCCCTCCCCTCTCTCCTGAGGCCACCTTCACCCACTGTGCCTATTTAAAAGGACTCTGCCTTCTACTTTTCATTTCATCTGATTTTATTCACTTGCTAAAAAAATAAAGTCTTTTTAAAATTACTTTCCTCTTTAAAGAAGAGCAGCTCAGGCTGGAGGTGTAGCTCCAGGCGCACTGCTTACCTAGAGGGGGCAGGTCTTGGGTTTGATCCCCAGCACTGCCTAAAAGTAAAAAGTAAAAAATTAAACAATTTTTTTAAAAAGCCTAAAAACTGCACTGCACTTTCCCCAGTCCCAGTTAACGTCATCACAACAGTAAAAGAGGGGTACAGGTATTGATCCAACCCCCGCTGCCAGCTACATACACATAAGCAACAGAACCATGCACGTGAAATGTCTGGCTTCTAACTTTGGAATAAATAAAAGTCAGGGACTAAGGAAAAGGTGTTTCAAGCACTTACAACACACTCAGGCTCACAGTCACACACAATCCCAGTGCTCTGGACTACGGAGGCAGGCAAGAGGATCACAGGTTTAATCCCAGCCTTGCTGATTATTGTAAAAATTTAAATTTTTTTTTAATTTGAGAGGGCTGGAGGAATGCACAGTGGTTAGAGCATTTGCCTAGCAAATGCAACATCATGAGTTCGGTTCCAATATGCCCATATAAACTGGGCATGTCGGCGCACATCTGTAATCTAAGTACTCGGAGGCTGAGGCAGGAGGATTGTCGTGAGTTTGAGGCCAGCCTGGGCTCCACAGAGAGTTCAGGACCAGCCTGGACTACACAAAACAAGAGATCATGTTAAAAAAAAAAAGGAGGGTAGGGGGAGTCTGGCTGAGGGTGTATCTCCGTGTGAGTGAAGGCTGTGGGTTCAATCCCCATTACTGCAGAAACAAAACACGTTTGTATTCTGGTGTGCCAAATCCAGTGGAGAAATGATTTTCCTATCTTCCTCGCAGGACGGGGCAATATGAAACTAGTGGTCCTGAATCTTCCAGCCTGACACTCAAGGACTTCCCCGACTGAGTCTGAAGTGAACTTTCTAGCCACTTCAGGTTCCACATGTCACCTCAGACCGCAAGACAACTTGATTTTATTTCGCGTCCTGCCAGGAAGCACATGATTAGTTCAGTCACCTCCCCACATTGCCAGGGCAGTCTCCCTGCCCCTCACCTCCAGCGGCCTGGTCCTCCACGCAAAGCCGCCCACTTGTCCTCGCCATCGGGCCTCAAACCCACCATGACCACGAGCAACTGCTCACAATTTCAGTGCCAACTGTTCGCCCCCACCCCTCCCATTTCTGCCTTTCCGGCAGCCTTCTTTACCCACAGTTTGCCCCATGAAGACCAACAACCCCTTAACCGCCACTGCCTCACCTGGATCATGTTCCGCCCCTTCCTGACCCTGGGGCTCTACTAATTTTTATACGAAAAGTTATCCTTTGCCATTAATTCAAGTTTAAGTAGACCTATGTTTTTATTTGTTAAATCCAGCAACCCTACAATCATTATCATCACTTATATATCAATTCTTCCCAGACCGGTAGCAGACACCTATAATCTCAGCATTTTATTTTTCCTTTTTTTCTTTTTGAGACAGGGTCTCGTTCTGTAACCCAGGAGGGTCCTGAACTCACTGGGGTAGCCCAGGCTACCTTCGGACTCAGGGCAATTCTGCTGCCTTGGCCTCCTGAGTGCTGGGGTGACAGGTGTGCGCCACCACACACGGCTTTATGTGGTGCTGGGGAATCAAACTAAGGGCCTTGCGCTGTGCCTTTCCTCCAGCCCAGTCTCAACATATTGAAAGGGAGGCGGAGACAGGATTGTAAATTCAAGCCCAGCTAGAACAACTTAGTGAGATCCTGTCTCAAAATTAAAAGAGTTGGGGGATGTAGCTCAGTTTAAGGGCCCTGGATTCAAACTCCGGTACTGGAAATTAGTTAATTATCAACTCCTGCGGCCTCTTCCAACCCAAAATGGGAAGACCTCAGTTGACACTAACAGCCGGGCTTTCTGAGAGTTCCGTGGTTAAAATAATTCTGGGACTAAGGAAGTCCCTGCTACACTGCCATCTGCGGCTGGAGGGCGCCCCCCGCTGCGGGGGTCTCCCTTCGTTCCTGTTTGCAGATCTTCCTCCTGTGTCACGTCTAGCTCCACGTTACCAGGCCTGTGCTCCTCTGCCCGAACCTTGCACCCCGCGTCAGCCCTCGGGACGCTGTCCACAGCCCCTCACGAGTCTGTGGATTTGTACCACCCGTGTTAGCTTCCTGTGTGCCACACCGATCAGCGACCTGCGGCCCCGAAGCCGAGTCCCGCGGCACTGCCTGCTCCTGCACATCCTGCCAGCCAGCGGCGGTCTTCACGTTTTCAGACGTTTGGGAGGGGGATCAAAGCAATAGGTTTTGTGATGTCACAATTACATGTCACTTATAGCTGGGTGTGGTGACGCAGGCCTGTAGTCCGGTACTCTGGGACGCCTGAGGCAAGAGGTTACCACGGTGGAGCTGAGCCTGGGCACTTGGCAACTCAGTGAGACCGGATCTCAAAATAAAAACAAAGGGCTGGGGTCGTAGCTCAGTGCAGAGGCCTGGGGCCGACCCCAGGACCGCTAACACGACCAGACGAGGCAGGAACAGGCGCTGGCCTGCAGCTCCAGCACCCTGGAAGGCTGAGGCAGAGGATCAAGTTCAAGCCCAGCCCGGGCAACCCGGTGACTTAGCAAGACCTTGTCTTAAAGATAAACATAAAAAAGAGCGGGGGGCTGGGGCTTAAGCAGCTCAGCACTTAAAGCTCTTGTCTAGCAAGCTCAAGGCCCTGGGTTCCATTCCCCAGCACCGCACAAACCAGGATTGCTGTGAGCTCAAGGCCAGTCTGGGCTCCACAGTAAGCTCAAGACCAACCTGGACTGTGGAGCAAGATCCTGTCTCAAAAAGGGCTGGAGATGTAGCTTGGTGCGAATGTCCTGGGCTCAGTCACCAGCACCAAAAGACAGAAAGGAACACAGGCGTGCGTCCTCTTTTCCGCGCTGTCTGTGCCTGCAGTGGCCGGACAGCCGCACGGCCCGACCGTCCCTACGGAACTCGCGACGCCGCGACAGCTACTGCGGGGCCTGTACTGCCCTCCCGACCTCCCGTGCGGGCACGGCGCCCGCCCCGGTCAGGACAGGCCTCCCTGACTCGACCCTACCCGGCCGGCCACCTCCCCCGGCCCTACTGGATGACTCCCGTTAGGGTGACACAGTGCTGTTCCCCCATCTTTACCCAAGCGCCGCGCCCTCTTTGTGCCGCATCCGCTCTCCAGCTCGGGCGGAGTGCGTCCGCCCCCTCCTTACACGACCCCCAGTTGTTGTTTGCAGCACACCCCTATCCCCCCCCAGCCGCCCACACCGGCCCCGAGGCGGCTCGCGCCCCCAGCCGGGCATCACGCGCATCCCCACCGAGCCCGCCGCCCCTCCCGGCCCAGCTCACCTGGAGGACCAGCGGCGAGTGACGCCCTGGGTCGCTCACCCCGCCTTAAGCACTTCTCCAGGAAGCTTTCTCAGGCTCTGCTGCCTTGTTCCGCTTTTTCTTATCACTGGGAACCGCGGCATCCCTTCGCCTTCTCTTTCTCCTCAATCTCTCTCTCCACCCTGGGGATCAACCCCAGGGCCTTTGCACGAAGGTACATCCCCAGCCCGCTCTTTATTTCCTGAGACAGGGTTGCACTAAATTGCCCAGGCTTGCCCGCCTCGGCTTTCCTGGTTGCTGTGATCACGGGCCTGCACGGTGCAGGGGGATCAAACCCAGGGCCGTGGGCTTGCCAGGCAAGGCCTTTACCTTAGGAGCTGCTCCGCCACCCCCTCCCCCCACCCCCCGTGGTGTGTTGTATTAGGTTTCTTAGGTGATTTCTAGGTGAAGCCCTCATTGGACAGTCACCTCAGATCACGCTAAAGACTCTTAAGTTAATGTGGCAGTGGGAGGGGCGCGTCTTCAGTTCTTCTTACCTGTCTCTTCACCCCCTAAACTGCGTATTGAGGTTCAGAGCTTTGGGCCAGAGTTGGGCAGCCATGGGCAGAGAGAGACAGGAGGGCCCTCTCGCACTACTACAGGCCAGAGGAGTGTCCCCGGGCCCTGGGTGGTGTGCCGGCATGAGCCACATGGTGGACATGGGAGCGCCACACCACTTGGGCCCACCTGATGAGCACTGGGATTACAGGTGTGTGCCACCCTGCCCAGTTTGGGTGGTGCTAGGAAACTGAACCCACAGCCTATGTTCACTAGGCAGTACTTTAACCCCTGCGTTACACCCGTAATACCAAAATATTAAAGACCCTAACATACACCCTAATACCAAAATATCAAACAATTTGCCAGAATTACTTCAGTAATAAAAATATAATGACATGTTTTTTCTGTGTGTAGCACTGAGGATGGAGCCCAGGACCTTCACACGGAGTTCTGCCCAGCTGGTTTAGTTTGTTTAGTTTGTAGCACTGGGGACTGAGCCCAGGGTTTTCATGTTGAGCTCCATCCTCTGCCCGTTGTTTATTTCTGATTTGGGGACAGGGTCTTAAGAAGTTGCCACGTTGCCAAGCTGTTCTTGAGTTTGTGATCCTCCTGCCTCAGCTTCCCAAAATACTCGAATTATAGACCTGTGTCATTAGGACTTGCTAAATATATATATATACAGGTTAGTAATTAGTGAAATGTGAGTAAATCATGAAAGTTTAAAAAAATTCCTGAAATATTAAGTATGCCATTTTATCTATTGCTTTATGTGTAATATATTTTGTGATATAGATTTAAATTCAACTAATGTAACAATTTGCTTATTCAGTCTTCAATGTAAATTTATTCTAAGAAAATTGATTGATGTTATGATAACCTGAATGTCTTTTGAATGTACAACAACATGTACCTTTCAGTACTCAACTAAAGAATTTGAAATTTAACTTCTTTCTGTCCTTTTTTTTTCTCTCTTTTTTTTGAGGTGGTCAGGCTAGTCCTGAACTCACTGATGTGGCCTTGGACTTAGGACAATTCATCTGCCTCAGCCTTCTGAGTGCTGGGATTACAGGCACACGCCACCACACACATCTTTTTTGTGGTGCTGGGGAATTGAACTCATTGAACTTGGGTACTTAGCATTTGCTAGGCAACCGATTTAACCTGGGAGCTATTCCTCCAGCCCCTAGGGTTCTTTTCTTATGTGAACTGGTGAGTGAGGCCATGTTAAAGAATCTCAACAAAGATACAGTAAAACACACTAAAAAGAACTTTTAGCAAAACACCCCAATAAAGGGCTTTGCTGGAGCCAGAGAAGAGGCATCCATGTATTGCACTGCTGGTCTAGAGGAATGGCACCGCAGTTAAAGCACTTGCCTCACAAGTGCTAGGGCCTGAGTTTGATTCCCCAGCACCACATAAAGCTGGATGCAGCGGCGCACCCCTGTAATCCCAGCACTTGGGAGCCGAGGTAGGAGACTTGTCCAGAGCCCAAGGCCAGCCTGAGCTACACCAGTGAATTCTGGACCAGCCTTGGCTGCAGAGGGAGACCCTGTCTCAAAAACAAAACAAAACACCATATGACTACTGCAGCCCATTCTAGGGGTGGGAAGCTGAGCTGAAGAGTGGTGAGTTGAGGGGTGAACTGAGTCAGATGCAGGAGATTAAATATGCCCAATATCACATGGTGTCTCTGATTTAAGAAACCCAGAATACAGGCATTCTACAGAACCAAGTGGGAAGGCTGGAGGAAAGGCTCAGTGGTTAAAATGCTTGAAGCGCTTAGGCAAGCGCTAAGTACCAGAGTTTGATTCTGGTAGCGCACACCTATAATCCCAGCACTCCCACTTGGGAAGCTGAGACAGGAGGATTGCTGTGAGTCCAAGGCCAGCCTGGGCTCCATAGTGAGTAGTTCAGGACCAGCCTGGGCTTCAGAGTGAAACCCTGTCTCAAAAAAAAAAAAAAAAAAAAAAAAAAAAAAAAAAAAAAAAAAAAAAAAAAAAAAAAAAAAAAAAAAAAATTGGGCTAGGAGGACCAGAACAGGCATTAGAGCACTTGCCCAGCACACGCGAGGCCCTGGGCTGGGTTTGATTCCTCAGCACCACATAAACCAGGCGTGGTGGCACACGCCTCTAATCCCAGCAGTTGGGAGGCTGAGGCAGGAGGATTGCAATGAGTTCAAGGCCAGCCTGGGCTCCATAGGACCAACTTGGACTATAGAGAGAGACTATCAAGAGAGAGAGAGAGAGAGAGAGAGAGAGAGAGAGAGAGAGGCGGGGGGGGGGGGGAACAGAAAAGTGAGCACATCCCCAGTCAAAAGAGAAATACGCTATACACTGCTCACTGAAGTGCTGCCTTTAAGCCTGCTCTGCTGTCACTGGCCGGGGTGTGCTGGGCATGGAACCCAGGGCCTTGGTCGCTAAATTGCCTCAGGCTGGGCTCCAACTTACTTTTTTGTTGTTTTTCGGTTTGAGACTGAGACTTGCTCTAGAGCTCAGGCTGGTCCTGAACTCACTATTAGGCTGGCCACAAAACACAGGATAATCCTCCTGCCTCAGCCTTCCTAGTACTGGGATTCCAGTCATGAGCCACCACATCCAGTCATGGAGTACTGGGGAATCGAACTCAGAGCCTCGCGCTTGCTAGGCTAGCGCTCTGCCGGCTGCACCATTCCACCAGCCCCACGATGTCGTTCTCTCGCGTCACTTCCGCTGACGCCTCAGCCCATGTCCTGAGTGACGTTGCTCTACCAGCTTCGAGGGTGTTGTGTAAATTACGCCTACTTACGGGCAGTAACAAAGAGGCACTATATTTTTGCTTTGTTCACCGTGATTATTTCATTCCAGCTGCTCCGAGCTACACAGCGCTCAGTGGGTGTTCGTTGAATGAAGGCAGATCCAGCGATCGTGGCTGACTAGCCGACTGACGTTGACTTGGGTGGCTCGTAACTCCGCCGCTTCGGCAGCTGCGAGTCTCCTACTTTTTCTCTCTGGGTCATCAGCCTGAGCAGTGGAACTTGGGCAAATCACAAGTTGCTGAGTTGCAAAGTGGGGCCGGGAGCTGCGTGCACCTAGGGAGCTCAGACGCTCCTTGCTTTCCTGATCAATCCCCTTTATGTCGTTAACAAAAGTACTTTGATCTCAACATGAGAACTCAGCAGAGGACTTGAAACTGTGGTTTTGGGCGGAAAACAGTGTCCTAGCAGCGTGCCGAACCTGCCAGGGGTCCCAGCCCTGAAGGGAGACCCGAGTTTGCCAAAGTGGAAACTGGGAGGGGTCCGCGTGGCCCCGGGGGCCCCCACGGCAGTGCCGGGCTCTACCAAGCCCTCCCGTCACCTCTCCGGGCCACGCACCGGCTCAGATGAGAGCCCTTACCGACCCTCTGCTCCTGCTGACATTCCCCGCAGAACCTGGGCGGCCAGGGGAGGCCCGGCCGGCCGGGGGAGGGCTGCACCAGCGGCCTGGCTCCCATGGCGCCCCCTGCCCCGCGGAGGAGGAGCCTGACCCCCTCTCTCCTTCCACGTTCCCTCCTTTCATGTCTCCCTTAGCTGTGAGCTTGTTAAGTTTCGAAAGTCAGGTTTTAGCTGGGCATAGTGGCACACATCTGTCATCCTAGCACTCTGGGAAGCTGAAGAAGGAGTGTCCCAAGTTCAAAACCAGCTGAGAAATTTAGAGACTTAATGAGAACCTGTCTCAAGAAAATGAAAGCCAGATGTGGTGGCGCAGGTGTGTGATCCTCCGGGCTGAGAGCTTACTCAGCTCAGTGGCGGAAGCACTTGCTTAGCATGTACAAGGCCTTGGGTTCAATTCCCTGCACCACATAAACATCAGGCATAGTAGTGCACACCTGTAATCCCAACACCCAGGAGGCTGAGGCAGGACGATTGCTGTCAGTTCAAGGCCAGCCTGGGCTCCACAGTGAGTTGTTCAGGAACAGCCTGGACTCCAGAGGGAGACCCCACCTTAAAAGAAATAAAATTCCTAGCTGTCTGGGAGGCTGAGGCAGGAGGATGGCAAGTTCTAGCTGAACCTATGAAGCTTAGCGCCTTAGTGAGACCCTGTCTCAAAATCAAAACCAAAATTAGGCTGGGGATGTAGCATAATGAGGGGGCGCTGAGGTTCTATCCCACCACCACAAGAAAAATCAATAAATAAACCCCAGGGATGTAGCTCAGCCCAAAATCCTGGGTTCAATCTCTAGTTCCAAGAAGAAGAAGAAGAAAAACCCTAGCTATTGTTTTTTTTCCAGATAGGATCTTGCTCTGTAGTCCAGGGTGGTTCAGAACTCACTATGGAGCCTTGAAGTCAGGGCAATCCTCCTGTCTCAGCCTTCCCAATGCTGGGCTTAGAGGTATGTGCACAACACCTGTTTTATTTGGTAGTAGCGAACCAAACTCAGGGCCTTGCACTTCCTAGTCAAGTGCTCTAACCGCTGTACTATTCCTCCAGCTCCTATATTTTTAGATGAACTCTTTCTATGTAGCCCAGCCTGGCCTTGAACTCCTAAACCTCCTGCCTCAGCCTCCTCAGTGACAGAATTATAAGTGTGCATCACCATGCTAGCTAAAAGGTTTATTAAAATATAATTTACAGGGCTGGGTGGGGGGCTAGCTTAGTATCTGAGTGCTTGCCTAGCAAGAGCAAGGCCGCAGGTCGATCCCCAGCACCATGTAAGACCGTAGTGGCAGGTGTGGTGGAAGGAGGGTCACAAACTCAAACTCAGTCTGGACTGACGGGTGGGAAGATTGCGCGTCAACATCTAAAAATAAAAGAAAAAGGGACCGGGGATGCAATTGGGCGTGAAGCCCTAGGTCCAGTCTCCAGCACCATCAACTTGTGGAGGGGACAGAAATGTAGCGGGCAATCACAGATGGCCTGGGAGGATCTGGCACTGACCTACACCAATAACACCAATAGTTACGGGGAAAAGAGAAGTTCTGGTAGAACTGAGGCACAGGACCATCAGTATTAGACATTCCTGAAGCTGGTTCAGAGTGGCACTACAATTACTAGTGTGGTTCTCTGGATATCCTTCATAGAAAGCACCAGAGGAAACATCACACCTGAAGTGGTCCCAGCGACGACAGGAGCCGAGGGGCATTCTGAGGAACTGGAGTTCCTGCCCCACTCACGTCAGCAGTCCCAGCTCCTTCTACCCGAGTCTCCAAGGCAGTGACTGGATGTTGTTTGCTCCTTCATTTTTTTGAGACAGGGTCTTTATTCCAGGCTCATCTGAAATTCACTTTGAAGCCCAGCCTGGCCCCAAATTCACAGCTATCCTCCTGCCTCAGCCTCCCAAGTGCAGGAATATACCATCACACCCAGCTGGATCTGTGTTCTTAACAATGGCGACTTTAGGACAGGAAGGAACAGGACACACCTCAGCACCGAGGAGGAGGGTATTGTGTTTGGTCATCTTGAATTCTAAGGGGAAAAGATTTCCATGTCATTATGTCATTTCTAAAAGTCTCATTATTTTCTGGATCTTGATAAGCTGTTGAATATGGAAATAATTATATAAATTACAGAGTGTTTTATTTTAAGGTAAGAGATTTATTATAGAAGAGATACTTGCCTGCTTAGATCTCAGGGCTATCTAGAGATCTACGAATAAATATGATCCCCAGTAGCTCCAAGCTCCAACTGTGTGTGTGTGTGTATGTGTGTGTGTGTGTGTGTGTGTGTGTGTGTGTGTGTGTGTGTACACTCATGCGCTTGCACCCGTGCAATGAGAGGAATGAAACCCAGGGCGTCCACACGGTGCTACATCCCCAGCCCACTTTTTGGCTCTGATGTTGAGTTAGGGTCTAAGTAGTTAAACTGACCAGTCTGGGACTAAACTTGCAATCCTCCTGCCTTAGCCTCACTGGAGTGCTGGAATTAAGGCCTATACCACTGTGCCCAACTGCTGTTTCTTCTTTTTTGAAATAGGGTCTTGCTTTGTAATCTAAGTTGGTTGGTCCTGGACTCACTATGTAGCCCAGGCCGACCTCGAACTCACAGCAGTCCCCTTGCCTCAGCCTCCTGAATGCTGGGATCACAGGCATGCCATGACACCAGGCTAATTTTTACGTGGTGCTGGGGAATCAAACACGGGGCCTTCAACATGCTAGGCTAGTACCCTAATCACTGTGCTATGCCCCTCGCTCAAAGCTGAACTCAGTTCTTTATACTCAAAAAGTTCATCATCTTCAAATTAAAGGTAATGTTCACTCAGCTGAAAGAATGTGTTTCTCCCTTTTAACTTCTGAATAACTCCAATGTTCAAAAAGTCTTAAAAATATGATGTCAAAATGTGAAGAAGTTGTGGCAAAAGAAACTCTATCCAAAAAAAAAAAAAAAAACCGGCAACACCCCTCCTGGGAATATATCCAAAAGAGGTCAAAACAACACACAACAGAGATATATGTATGCCCATGTTCATAGCAGCACAACTAACAATAACTAAAATATGGAAGTCACCAAAATACCCATCAACAGACCAATGGATACACAAACTGTGGTATTCATGCACAATGGAATACTGTGCATCAATGAAGTCCAACAGCGTGGAGGCTTTTACAGGCAAATGGAAGAAACTAGAGAACATCGTGCTTAGTGAAGTGAGTCAGAAGCAGAAGGTGAAACATCGAATGGTCTCTCTGATATGAAAGTCCCAGAGCACAACTCCTATGGAACTTCAGACAAAAAAAGTGAAACAAGGGGGTAGGGTGGGGAGGAGAGAGGGAGGGGAGGGTAGGGGGACGGACAAAAGGAGAGTGGGAAAGTCCTTGTCACCTTGACAAGATACGTATGTGCACAAAATGCTCAACTTCATTGTAAACCTTAAATTTTGCACTTATTCATATCAATAAAATGGGAAAAAGAATTAAAAATTGTGAAATGAGCATTCTCATGGAAAAACTTACTTAGTGTCGTTACTCCTGAGCACAGGTGGCTGTCTAGAGGAGACTTTGTGGTGGTGGCCGCCCCCAGGGCCCAGACCCTTGCGTGAGGAACCGCGCACCTCTAACTCACAGAACGTTGTCACTGAGTGAGGAAGGCACGGCCATGCCCAGCCTCCTGCCTCATACCGAAGTGGCGAGGGCCCGCCTTGCTGGATTTCCCTGTCAGTTCCCAGCAGAGCGGCCGCAGTGACCCTGTGACTCTGCACATGCCCGGCCCTGGACGGCCACCGGGAATCCGGGAATCAGGCACGAGGTGCGGATTGAAATTCAAATTACTGCTGGATTCTTCCCATTATTGTTATTGTTCTGTAAACTCACCTTTAATTATTCTTCCCCTTCCCTTTGGTTCTTGTCACCCTTCCCATCCCTGTGGCTTTTCCCTTTATCCCCCCATCCCCCACCCCAATCCTCTCGTCCCTTCATCCCTCCATCCCCCAAGACTCATCTCCCCATCCCCACTGGGCTCTGAGAATTCTTCCGGCCCAGCCCGTCCTCAGTCGCAGGCTAACAAAGGCGCCTCCTAAATCCTCCCGCAAAGCGGCGCTGCCCCTGGGTGACATTTATTGGGCCGCTCAGGTATGACCGTGCTGTTTCAGCTCCACCGAGGAGCCTAACCTGTCCTCCTAGGCCGGGCGGCCGGGCGCCGTGCCCCGGGAGCCTCTCCCGCTTCCTGCTGCCCAACCCCGGCTCTTTCTTTCGTTTTTTGTTTTCCTTTGGCGGTACTGGAGATCAAGCAGGAGGTGTTCACACTGAGCGACATTTTGGTTTGATTTGAGACGGAGCCTGACCAAGTAGCTGCGTTGCGTAGGCTAGGCTTGGGCTTGCAGCCCTCCTGCCTCAGCCTTCTAGAGTGCTATGGTTAAGGCCCGCGCCGCGGCTCGGCTTCTGTCTTTCACCCGTAGTGACAATGGCTGTAATGACTGTAGCCAGAGCAAACACTGAGTCGAAACAGAGAAAGCGGGAAAGCCAGGCTTGTTGCTTGTTTGGCTGGTTTCTTTTCTGCTTTGCTTTTTTTTTTTTTTTCTGAGACAGGTTCCTTTCTTTTTTCTTTTCTTTCACTCTTTCTTTCTTTTCTTCCTTTTTTGAGACAGGGTCTGGCTCCTTAGCCCCGGCTGGCCCTGAACTCATTATGGACCCCGGGCTAGCCCCGGACTCCGGACAATCCCCCTGCGTCCGCCTCCCCAGTGCCGGGATGACAGGCGTGCGCCACTGCGCCCCGCTTGGTTTCATTGCATTTTTACTTTGGTTCTGTTCCTCTGTGACAACTGTTTCCATTACAAAGAAGAAAAGCGCCGTTTCCGGCTGTGCGCTGTGCGGCGGAGGGCTGGGGACCCGACGTGTGCTGGGGGGGACCCGAGGTGTGCTGGGGACCCGAGGTGTGCTGAGGCCCCGACGTGTGATGCAGTGCCTACCTCCGCCCTGCGCACGCGCTCTGCAGGCGAGGCGGCCGGCCAGCCCGCAGGGGGACGCGCTGGCCCTTCCACTCCTGGGCCCACGGTAAAGAAAGTAGGTGCAGCCGGGTGGGGCGCCGGGATTGCTTCCTTAAACTGCAGGCAGCCCTAGCAGAGGGGCGGGGCTCCCTGCGCTCAGGCCGCGGACCGCCTCCAGTCATTTTGATTACAGTCGGAGATTTGTCACACTTGCCAGTCACCCTTTCAACAAAAGAGTCCTTCCCGCCCATTGTACTAAACTAGATCTTAAACTAAGGTTGGGGAGTGGGGTGGGGGAGCAGGCTAGTCCGCGACCAGCCTGGCGACTTAGTGAGGTCAGGGCTACCTTTATGACCTCACTGCCTGCACAGGTCACAAATAACTCCCGATTCTGACTTGGGCTGGGCTTTGTGTATCCACCGCAGGCAGCAGCCCGCTTGGATGGGGCCCGTGGGCCCGTCGGTGTCAGTCTCGAGCTGGGGGCTGGTGCCATCTTCTGACTGGTTCCTCCTTCCACGTAGGCTGAGTTAGTTTCAGCTTACTTACCTGGGGTTCAAAGCCCTGGAGCAAGCTCCATCTAGCGGCCTCTGATTAGTTATTTCAGCACCTCCATGTGACTGCTTGAAGGGTCATCACATGGTCCCATGAGGGCCCTCCTTGGGTTTTTGTTGTTGTTGTTGCTGTTGTTTTTGTTTTGTTTTGGTTTTTTGTTTAATTGAGTCAGGGCCTTGCTATTCTGCAGCAGTCCAGGCTGGTCCTGAGCTCACTATGGAGCTCAGACTGGCCTGGTACCCATGGTAATCTTCCTCCGGCCTCAGCCTCCGAAGTGCTGGTTTACACGAGTGCGCCACCATGCCTGGCTTATGGTGTACTGGAGAATTGAACTCAGGGCCTTGCATTTGCTAGGCAGGCGCGCTAACCACTGTGCTCCCCCGACAGTCCCAAGAGAGAGCTCTTCATAGTGATGGTGACACCATGCCAGATTCTGGATTCTAATCCAGAGTCTATACTAGCTGTGTAATCTTGAGCAAAAGGATTTAACATTTCTGTATTTATGTAAAACATAAATACAAAGTTGCTTATAAGATAGAGACGTTATAATAAGTACCTAGCTCATAAAGCATAGTGAGGAATAAGTGAAGGCACAGTACACTTGGGGCGACGTGGAGTATACAACGTGGGATGATGTGTTTCTCACTGTAATATTTATTTTGAGACAGTCTCGCTCTGTAGTTCAAGCTGGTCCTGAACTCAAATTTACAGCAATCCTCCTGCCTCAGCCTCCAGAGTGCTAGAATTACAGGCATGAGCCATCACACTGGTTTATGTTGTGCTAGGGATTCACACACCAGTGCCTTGCACTTGCTAGGCGAGCGCCTTAACTGCTGTGAGGGTGTCTAGCCCCAGCCCTTGTATTTTAATTAATTAATTAATTAATTAGTTAATTATTTTGAGATAGGTTTCACTCTGTGATCCAAACTGGTCCTGAACTTGCTATAGAGCCCCGTCTGGATCGGAACTCATGGCGTTTCTCCTGCCTCAGCCTCCCAAGTGCTGGATTACAGGAGTGCACCATCACACCCTGCTTTTTATGTGGTGCTGGGGTAGAGAACACAGGGCCTTCCTTGTTCATGCTAGTCAAGCCCTTTACCCAGGGAGCCACACCCCTTGCTCCTATTTATTAATTTTAGAAATATGATTTACTAGTGTGGACCAGTCTGGCCTCCAACTCAGGGGCTCAAGAGATCATCTTGCTTTGGGGTGCCTGCTGCTGTTATTAGCATGTGCCGGATGCCATCTGAGGGAGCTTATAGTCGCACCAGCAGAAGGGAATGGGAGGCATTGACTGAAAAATCACGGCTACTGGGGCTGGAGTAGTGCCAGCAGCGGCAAGAGCCCTTGCCTAGCCAGCTCGAGGCCCTGGGTTTGAAGCACTGGCACATAGAAGCCTGATGTGGTGACACATGCCTGTGACCTCCCCTTTGTTGACTTGGAGCAAGTAGCCCTGGGACCCAACAGTTCTGTAGTTTGAAATGTACTGGGGCAGTTGGGTAGAGAATTAGGAACTGAGGAAGTCACTGAGGTTGAGAAGTAGCGGCTTCCATTTTTGGTTTTGGTACCGGAGATGAGGATGGCATCCAGGGCCTTCACACTCACCTACTCACCTATGTCCCTAGTTCTGTTCCCCCCCCACAACCCCCCCACCCCCCGGGGACACTAAGATTGAGCCCTTCACACGGACCTACATCCCCACCTCATTTTGAGAAAGGGCCTCACTAAATTGCTAAACTGCCCAGGCTGGGCTCGAACTTGCAGTCCCCCTACCTCCACCTCCCAGCGTGCTGAGATCACAGGCCTGTGCATCTGAACCTGACTATCCCTAGCCATTTTTTTTTTTTTTTTGAGACAGATTCTTACAAAGTTGCTAAATTGCCCAGGCTGGGCTTGGGTTTGGGATCCTCCTGCCTCAGCTTCCATAGGTGTGTGCCACTGGTATTGGATGGGGGTCTTGAGGTCTGTATCCAGGTTCACAGTATCCTGAACAAGGAACTGAGCTGGGCACACAAAAATGGTACGGAAGAATTTATTATGAGGCAAAGCCCATGGAGGTCAAAACAGCAAAGCAAATAAGGTCGGATGCAAGCCAAGGGGCGGGGGCGGGGCGGGGGGCGGGAAAGCCTTTATCTGTTAGTTTTCTGACGTGCTTTGACAGTTGTCTTTGCCCTGTCTGGCTGCCAAATTGTTGCCCCAGGGGTCTCTTGGGGTGTGCTTATCCTCTCTCTGTCCTCACTTGACCCAGAAATAGGGTCTCACTCTGTAATCCAGGCAGGCTGGCCTTGAACTCAAAGTGGTCTTCCTGTCTCGGCCTCTCAAATGCTTGTACCACTATTCCAGACTAATTTTTGTGTGGCGCTAGCAAATCGAACCTAGGCAAGTGCTCTAACCACCTAGTTATGCACCCCCCCTCCCCGCCCCAGCCCACTAAGAAGTAGTTTTAATAAAAAGAAAATGGCTCTGGTGGTTTTCCCTGCCAGCCTGGGTGAACATGCAGAACTGCGTGCTGTCACTGCAGGAGATAAGAACTGACAATGGTAGTTTTATGTGACCAGAAGAACTGCATTCGTTTTAGAGAAGGGAAGACTGGCACTGGGGGCCAGGCATCGAGGCTCTCAGGAGTTACGTGCTTAAAAACTAGAGGAAATAACCATGAAATACAAAGAGGGTGGACAGCAGTGGGTAAGAACAGAAAACATAAAGGTGGTTCTGTGCAGATAAGCTAGCCACACTGACATATGATTGAATAGTCCGTGTTAAGTATGGGATGGGCCCACAGGGACGAGCGGCAGGCTGAACAGTTCCAATTTAAAAACACCTCAGTTGAGGGTAGTGGCCTCAGCCTCATTTTGACTGGCATGTATTTGTGATTGGCCCCGTCAAATCTTAAAGGGGTCACTTTCATATCCAAATAGGCTGACCTGGAGCATGGCTTGTCTGGGTAACTCAAGACTCAACTCAGAAAGTTTACTGGTAGGCCGGATAAAAGGAAAAAAAAAAATCTGCCAATTAACTGTCCAAAAGTTTCAGAAAGGCCTCTGGGCACAATATCTAATTACGTCAGGTAAAAATACAACATTATCAAGACAAAAATGCACTCTGTGTGTGTGTGTGTGTGTGTGTGTGTGTGTGTGTGTGTGTGTGTGTGTGTGTGTGTGTGACGCACACTCAGTCATGCATGGCATTAGGGACTGACCCCTGCCCCGTCTGTGTTTTACCTTGAGACAGGTTCTTGGTCTGTTGCCAAGTTCCCCAGGCTGGACTTGAACTTGTGACTCCTGCCTCACCCTCCCAGAGCGCTGAGATGACTGGCCTGAGCCACTGTGGCCAGCAAAAAGTAGATCTGATGCTGGAGACCAAATGTGTCCTGCCAAAATCTGTTCACTGCGTCCTGACTTCCTGCGTGGTGGTGCTGAGGCTTCTGTCTTGATGGTTTCATTTTCTGTACTTGCCCTTACCCAGAGTAGCCTGCCTTGAAATGATGAACCGGAAAAATTCCAGAAATAAAAATACATCTGTTTCAATTTGCATGTTGTTCTGAGTAGCCAGATGCAATCTGCGTCCTTCTCTGGCCTGTCCATGGGCCTGCATCACCCTCTATCTGCCCTGTGCACGCCACCCACTCTCCCTGCGTCCTTTACTATGCTCTGGTTATGAGAGTGACGGTTGTGGTGTTGTGCTGCTTGTTTATAGGGCTGGTACTAATTCCAGTTTCTTTCTTGTGGTACTGGAGAAGGAACCACATTGAGCTCCTGAACTTAATATGTAGCCCAGGCAGGCCTCAGACTCACAGCAGTCCTCCTGCCTCAGCTTCCTGAGTGTTGGAATTACAGGTGAGTACTACCATGCTCTGCAAGTGTTTTAACCACTGAGAAATGCCCCCAACCCCTTGGGTCTGATTTTGAGACAGGGTCTCACAAGTTGCTAAATTGCCTAGGCTGGGCTTAAATTTGTATCCTCCTGCCTCGGCCTCCCAAGGTGCTGGGATTACAGGCCTCTACCACTCGATCTGGCCTACCCACAGGTTCAAGCATCAACAGAGGGTCGTAGAACTTGTGCCCCAAGAATAAGGGGGCACTGCTGTATTAGGAGGTGGCTTTGGAGTTGATGGGTTGTAAGGGCAGGGAATGGAGCCAGTGCCCCTCACCACACCTTGTTCTTGTTTCCTGCAGAACCAACCAGTGCTTTGTGAAAGCCGGTTGTGGAGCACCCCGCCGCGCCTGGACCCAGGGCACAGCCGTACTGGGCACCGGGTCTGACCACCCTGGTCAAGGGTTTCCAGCCCCAGAAGCAGGAGGGGGAGTTGTCTGCTGCACTCAGACTGCAGCCTTCCGCGCAGGCTAGGGCCCTTGGCGTGTCCTGTCATATACACCCTATGAGGCACGCGATAGCCAAAGCCTCTTGCGTTACTTACAACACACCAATTTCTTTTGTTTTTAAAGAATACAAAGCAGCTGCACGATTTATGAATACTGTGTAGGCTACCAGGACACTGTGAGGAGTGGGGTCCCTTAGTGGTGTCTCTGAGGAAGCACCCGCCAGACCCTGCTAGGCTGAGCAGCCTCTCCCTGGCCCCATGGTTGCTGTTTTGGGCCTGTGCCACACATCATTGGCATGATTGACGCATATTTGTCTCCTTGGGTAGAATGCAAAGCCACCATCAGAGGCTGCGCCTTCTTACCTGGACGCCCGGTACCTCGTGCCGAGCCCCACATGCAGCAGGTGGAGGAAGGTGAGCCGATGTGGGTGGTGCCAGCAGAGCTCAGTTGGGGAGGCCTCGTACATGTCTTGCACCTTAACCTGTATTATTATTGTCCTCAAAATTGGAAGCATCGGTTTGGGAGGCTGAGGAGGAGAATTGCAAGTTGGAGCCAGCGCGGGCAACTTAGAAACCTAGCAAGATCCTGTCTCAAACGAACAACAAAAAGGGCCTGAGGATGTGGCGCAGAGAGAAGCATTTGTGTAAGATGGAAGTTTCTGGGCTGGAGGAATATCACAATAGGTAGGATGCTTGCCCAGCTGCACAAGGCCCTGAATTCCATTCCTCCGCACCACATGAACCGGGCCTGGCAGCCCACGCCTGGAATCCCAGCGCTGTGAAGGCTGAGGCAGGAGAACTGCCATGAGCCCTAGGCCAGACTGGGCAACACGGTGAGTTCTGAGTTCAGGACCAGGCTGGACTACAGAGTGAGATCCTGTCTTGAAAAAAGGTAATTTTCTATCCACTATGTTTTTGTTTTTCTTTCAGTTCTTACACAGTTAAGCCTTTGTTTTGGGGGTTTTTGTTTGTTTGTTTGTGTGTTTGTTTTTTTGAGGCAAGGTCTCTGCTGATGGTGAACTCACTGCTTACTGTGTAGCCCAGGCTGGCCTCAAATTCACTGTTCTCTTCTTGCCTCAGCCTGGAGTGCTGGGATATGGGTATATGCCACCAAGCCTGGCTGGCCCTTATGTGGCGCTGGGGAGTCAAAGTGGGCCCTTGCGCATACTAGGCACCTGCTCCAACCACTGGGCCACACCTCCAGCCCAGAGGGAAGAAGCTTTATTGTCAGCACGATTGCCTTGGGAGCCGCCTGAGTGATTTTTTTTTTTTTTTTTTTTTTAAGCAAGAAGGGGTTTATTGAGAAAGTAAAGCTCTCGGTGCAAGGTTGAGAGGGGTCTCCAGTGAGGACCCCAAGGGCACGACATGAAGGGCTTGAGCCTTCATACAGCCCTAGCTCAGGTGATTTCAAGCAGTCTCCTGGGGTGGGGTGGTAGAACATGGAAGCCCACTAATTACCTTGGAGCATCTACAAGAAACCGGGAAGGGGAGGGGGAGGCACCTGTCCCAGCTACTTCTCCCTTATTGTTCCCAGAGGGCTGGGGCCTTGGCTGGGACCTTAGTACCACCTTGGTTCCCCTTCTGCTCCCACAGCCACAGCACGCCCTGCCTTAGCCTTGCCTGTCTGTCCTGACCTGTTCTGTCCAGCGTTTCCCCCTCTGAGGAGACAACCCTGTTTCTATAGGAGGAGGAGCCGCTGATGTACCAGGATGCTTCATGCTGAGAGCGGGCGAGGTTGGGTTAGGGGTCTCCTTCCAGGGCTGCCGGTCCAGCGGTCCGCGGGGCTCCGAGAGCAGCGCCCGCCGTCAGTGGCTGGATGGTCTCGGTGCTGTTAGAGACGGAGCGCTCCGGACGCGCAGCCCCAGGGCTGACTCCAGCACGAGCATGAGCAGCAGCCCTGTAAAGGGGGCCGGGTGGAGACTGTGGGGAACCAGCTTTTGATTTGTCTGAAAACTTGGGCTGCCAGGCTCTGCAGTCTTCCACGTTCCGGATGACGAGCCCCCAGTATGTTGTCACTCGTGTTTCCTGATGTCCGGGCTCAGGAACTCTCGATATGATTAAGAATAATCCGTCGGAGTTCACATGGGATATTTAAGGCAAGAAGGGGTTTCTTGGGAAAGCGAGGCTCTGGAGAGGTCGCGAGGGGCCGATAAAGGCGCCCGCCTTGGGGATCAGTAGGGCATACTTCTGGTGTGTCTGGGTGGCTCATGACTTTGGGGCCCCTGGCTCCTCAATCTTTGGTGCTGTTGCCCCCCTTGGCCTCTTGGCCACCGTGACCTTGGCAACTTTGTCCCCACGAGGTTCCTGCCTGGCAGCAGCCGGGTGTGGACAGAAACCGGAGACTGGGAGCCAAATGAGCCATATCCTGCTTTTGGTTGTGAGCAGCAGGTGTTTGTATCCCAGCATTAGGAAAGCGGAGGACGGTCACTCTCTGGGAAGTGTTTCTAATGCAGTCTGACACCTGCTAAGCCCAGCATGCCGACGAAGGATGGATTTCTGGCACCTTCCAGCAGGATGTGCACTAATGACCAGGATGGGTCCCTGACCTTGGACGATAATTACTGAGCATCGGTGAGTCCCTCCGTGACTACTTATTCAGGGCCTACGATGCGCTTTTCTAAGTTCTGCCACAAAATAAGCAAGACGAAGTCCCTGGCTTTAATGAACTTTGCATTCGAGTGAACAAAAACAGCTGAGAAAAATGTCAGATGAGACTTCCAGGTACGAAGGCAGCTGAGTAACACAGCTGTGCAATGTCTCCTTAAAAATGTGAGAATAGGGGCTGGAGGTGTAGCTCAGTGGCTAAGAGCCCTTTTGTGGCAAGTGTGGGACACTGGGTTCAATTCCCCAGCACCATGTGGGCTGGATGCGGTGGCACATTACACACGTGTAGAATATAAATGAATAAACAGAAAATAAAGACCTGTACCAGTAGGGCCTGGCTCAAAAAAAAATAAAAAATCCAAGTTCTTAAAAAAAAAAAAAAGGTAAGGTTGGAGGAATGATGCAGCAGTTAAAGCACTTGCCTAGCAAGTGGTAAGCCAAGCACTAAGTACCTGAGGTTGATTCCCCAGCACCACATAAGCCAGCGTGGTGGCGCATACCTGTAATCCCAGCACTTGAGAGGCTGAGACAGGAGGATTAGCAAGTCCAAGGCCAGCCTCAGCTCCATAGTGAGTTCAGGACCAGTCTGGGCTACAGAGGGAGACCCTGTCTCAAAAAATAAAAAAAGGTGAGAATATAATTAAAAACTGCCTGTTCAACTTAGCTAGGAGAGAAAGGGGTGCCCCAACAAGGGAAAGAAGGCCACAGGAAGGTTAGAAATCCTGAAGACACATCAGAAATGGAGGAAAACGGCAGCCCAGGAAGTAGCCCCAGGCCAACTGAGAGTGGCCCAAGCTGCTGGCCTTCACAGATGGAGGAAACCCGGAGCACAGAACCTCTCAAGGTGAGCACAGATCCAAGAGAAGTGAGAAATGCCAGCAGCTGGTAGCCCTGGCCTCCAAAAACCAGCCTGCAGGTAGTGCATACTACAAAGGCAATGGGGAGCTTCCCCTAGAAAAGAACTCCCAGAGCCTAGCCAGAAGCAGTTCTCGGGAGCCATAAGAGGCAATGATGTATGCAGGAACCGTTTTTTAAAAAAGGCTAAGACTGAACTTTTTAGAGTAAAAGAAAGCTCAGAGGAACATATCAGGATTTGGGGGATCACTCTTAAACAGTACCTAGGAAGAAAGTGACACAGTTGTGGAGAGCAGAGGAAGGCCACCAACCTCCTGAACTGCTCTGGTGTGGTGGGAGCACCTCAGAGGGTAGAGAGCTCCATCCTTGGAGGAGGGAAGCCAGGACAGGCTGAAGAGCTTTGCTGAGGGGGCTGGGAGTGACAAGACACCTCAGAGGCCATCAGGATGTTAAGTCCTCCCTCACCACCACCTACCAGCACAGAAATCAGATTTCAACTCTCCCCCCACACACCCTCATAGTCATTCAAAGGAACCGTCCAGCTAGGCCTTTAAATTGAAGTCCCTCAACAACAGAAAGATGGAAAGATGACAAGGAAACAGGACACCCACGGAAAGGCCCAAGACCCCAGAAACTAATGTCATGGGCCCTAACATAGAGGAACTCATTGGAAAGGAAGTCAAAAAGCAAATAAATGAGTCAAACAGCCAGTTCAAACAAGATAGCCTCAATGATCAGAGGGCTTAAAGAGGAACTTACTAATCAAACAGTGGTCATAATGGACTCAAAGCTCACTGAGCACGTGGAAGCCACAAATACACAGTTGGCTGAGGTCAATAAGGACATGCGCAATATGAAGAAATGTTTTGATAGAGAAGTGGAAATTTTGAACAGAAATCTAGCTGAAATTCAGGACCTGAAAAATACATTTGAAAGCAAAGGAAGTCAACTCAAACAGTGTGAGGACAGGATTTCAGGCCTTGCAGAGAAGGCTGAGGAAACAAATGCCATAATTAGGCACGACTCCAAAATTAGAAATGAGCAAAGTAGCTGCGTACAACAGCTGATGGAGGATTCAATGAGAACCGATCTCAGAATTATGGGTGTGGGAGAAAGAGCAGAAGACAGTACCAAAGGTATAAAGAGTTAGTTCTCTGAAATCATGCAAGAAAACTCCCCAAATCGAGAATAAGAAATTAATTTTCAGGTTTAAGAACCTTATAGAACACCAGATAACCTTAATCACAAATAACCTTAATCAGCAATGAAATGCACCATGACATATCATAATTAAAACCTCCAAAATACAACATAGAGAGAGAGAATATTAAAGCACAAAGAGAAAAACAGGCATTATTCTACTAAGGCAACCCCACTTGAATTACTGCAGATTTCTCAATGCAAACTTGAAAGGCCAGGAGGACCTGGAGCAAAATCTTTCAAGCTTTAAAATATAGAAAGTGTCAACCCAGCAAAATTATCCCTGAAAACTGAAAGAGAAATAAAAATTTTTCATGACCAAGAATCCCTAAAGAAATTGTGACCACTAGCCCAGCATTGCAGAAAATACTTGAAGGAATCTCTGAGAGAGACAGAGACCAGCAGCACCAAAGAACATGGAGGAAAGGAAACATCTAAAGAGAAATATAATAAAAAAATAGACATCAATCATTGGATTTGTATCCTACTAAAACAATAGCAGCTTTCTCATAAAATCTGTGAAACTGCTCCCCACAATTATTACTTTTATTAATATATTAGTTTGAAAAAATATATATAATAATTATATTCAACATGGGGAATTGGCATAAAGTCTTAAAAATTACATATGCATGAATATATAAATGGATAGGAAGATAAAATGATAAACCAAATCTGGCAAAATGTTAGTAGTCACTGAAATGTAAGTAACTTATGCAAGTTAAAAATTTCTGAAATAACTAAGTAGACTGTTATATCTATTGCTTTGTGTGTAATATACTTCTGTGATATAGACATAAGTCCTTTAAATGCAACAATTCACTTATTTGGCCTTTGATTTAAGATTATCCTTATGTCTTTATGTTTTTTGAATGTACACACATTTACCTTTCAGTATTCAGCCAAGGAATTTGAAATTTAACTTCTCTCTTTTTCTTTCTCACATTTTCTAGCCTTATTAATTTCAATGTTCGAGTTCTTTTCTTATGTGGACTGGTGGGTGAGGCCATGTTAAAGAATCTCAACAAAGATATAGTAAGATACAGGGGGAAAAAAAAGAACTTTCAGCAAATCATTCTAATCAAGGGCTCTGCTGGACCCAGAGAAGAAGCATCAAGATTTGGCCACTGCAGCTCATTCTAGGGGTGGGAAACTGAACTAATAAGTGGTGATTTGAGTGATGAGGTGAGTCAGATGCAGAAGATTAAATATGGTAAATGTCTCATAGGGGATGAAAGCTCACGGGGACTTGAACATCTGACGGAGCTGGGAGAGGACGAAGGACACAACAACAGAGAGGAGGCTGCGGGCGGATCAGAAATCCTGAAGTCATATCGGAAGAGGAGGAAAGAAGCAGCTGACTCAGCGTGGCCCCGAGCTGCCGGCATCCACAGATCACAAACAGGGTCTGGAGGTCAGAACCTCAGCCCGAGGTAACTGCGGATCCAGAGAAGTGGGAATTGTCAGGCAGCAGGTGGCCCCAGCCTCAGAAACACCAACCTGCAGGTGTGTGTACTACAAATGCAGCATGCGCTCCCCCTAGAAAAGGCCCTGGGATCCCAGATCAGAAATGGGGCTCAGCAGCCATCTCAGGCAGTGACGTCAGTAGGAGCCATTTTCTTTCCTGCGCACCAGAGACAGTCAGAGGTAGCAGAACCATGGGGAAACGTGGTAACAAATCTCATACAAAAAAACCTGACACCCCAGAAGTTGATACCAGGAATACTGAAATTGCAGAATCCAAAGAAAAGGTCAAAAATGATGGCAACTTCTGGGCCCAGATATTCAGTGAGTTAAAGCATGAAATAAAATAGACAGTGCAAGAGCTACACCAACACATAGCTAAGCAAAAAACAAGCCTTGAAAAGCAATTAGAGGAGACCAAAGAAGAAATGGGGAAACGTGGTTACAAATCTCCTACAAAAAGACCTGACACCGCAGAAGATGATACCAGGGATTCTGAAATTGCAGAATCCAGAGAAGAAAAGGGCAAAAATGATGGTAACTTCTGGGCTCATAAAATCAGTGAATTAAAGCAACAACTAAAGCAGGAAATAAAACAGACAGTGCAAGTGCTACACTACCACATAGCTAAGCAAAACACAAGCCTTGAAAAGCAACTAGAGGAGACCAAAGAAGAAATAGACCAGAAGATAATGAAGGCAATACAAGAAATTAGAGAAGAACACAACAGAGATAAAGAAAAATTGAATGCAGATATTCAGGAAATGAAAAACACACAGGTAATAATAAGCAACCACTTTAAACAACTTCAGAATATCAGACCTAGAAAATAAAGTGACTGAGCTGCAACATACAGGCCATGAAGAACACAAAGTAAATAAAGAAAGCGAGTCATTACAACGGCTGATAGATGATTCAAGGAGAAACAACCTCAGAATTATGGGAATCCAGGAGAAGACTGAGGACAAAACAAAAGGCTTAAAGGACATGTTTAATGAAATTATGGAAGAAAATTTCCCAAATCTAAGAAAAGAAATGAACATGGAACTATTGCAGGCATATAGAACACCAAACAACTTTGATCAGAAGAGATCCTCATCACAATACATCATAATTAAAATTCTAGAAACCCAACACAAAGAGAAAATACTAAAAGCGGTAAGAGAAAAACATAAAGTGACCTACAAAGATAAGCCCATCAGGATAACGGCAGATTTTTCAGTCCAAACTCTAAAAGCCAGGAGATGTTGGAACAATGTCATCCAAGCACTAAAAGAACATAAATGCCAACCAAGACTGCTATATCCAGCAAAATTATCTTTTAAAGGGAGAACTTAAAACTGTTCATGACAGAGACAGCTTAAAGGAATTTGCAGCCACTGAGCCAGTATTGCAGAGAATACTTAAAGGAAACTTAGAAAGTGAAAGGGAGGCCAGGGACACCAATGACCCCAGAGGAAAAGCAACAACAGCTAGAGGAGAAGGAGCTGAGAAAAAAGTATGTTAGTAATCAGTGAAATATGAGTAAGTAAGTTATGAAAGTTAAAAAATTCTGAAATAACTAAATTTGACTTTATATGTTACTTTAAGTATATTTATGTGGTATAGATTTAGGTTCATTTAATGTAGCAATGTGACATAGTTTTAACTTTGTTTATTGTAGCAATACAATAGGTCACTGATGAAAATTTATCTGAAGGAAACTGATTGATGTAAAGATAACTCTGTGAATGTACAAGTATGCACCTTCCAATAATCAGCTAAGGCAATTGAAATTAAAATTTTTTTCTTTTCTTCTTCTTTCCCAGATTTACTAGTCTTTTGAACTACATGCTTGTAGTTATTTTCTAATGTGAACTGGTGGGTAAGGCCAGGTTTAACAGTAACAACAAAGATATAATAGCAAAATATAGAAAAAAACCTTTTAGTAAGTATCCCAATAAAGGGATTGGTTGGATTCAGAGAAGAGGTATCAAGATTTAACTACTGCGAACCCATTTGTGGAATAGGAAGCTGGGGTAGAGTGGTGACTTAAGTGAAATGACTTAGGTGTGGAAGATTAGTATGTTAAACACTGTATGGCTTCTCTGACTTGGAAAACCCAGAACACAGACGTTCTTTGGAACCATATGAAGTGATAGCCGGGGTCGGGAGAAGAGATAGCGAGGGGCTGTGAGGGTAGAAAATGGGAAGGGATTGTAAAGTTGATATGGTACATAGGTGTCTGAAACACCCAAATTCATTGTAAATACTAAGTATTACATTTGTATATTAATAAAAATAGTGGGGAAAAAATCTCATGGTTTCTCTGATTTGGGAAACCTGGAATACAGGCATTCTACAGAACTAAATGAGTGTGACAGAGGGAGTTAAGGGTGACAGGGAGAGTGTGAGAAGGTCAAAATGGGGAGGGGTTGTAATACTGATGTGAAATATATGTGAATAAAATACTCAAGTTCATTGTAAATGTTACGTATCACATATATTAATAAAAATAAGGAAGAATGAATATCAGCACAAAAATGCCAGACGATACCAGTTGTGAAGAGAGAAAAACACTACGAGTGACACGCAGGGGGTAGCTGAGTTTCTGGTGCAGTAGAGGGGTGCCTGGGACCCAAGGAACAAAAGGCAAGAAGAAGAGCGTTTCCGGGAAAAGGCACACTGATCCCAAAGCCGGTGGGAGCCTGAGGGACAGGTGTCCCTGGGGACAAGCACGGGTGGCTGTGTGACTCCCATAGGAAGAGCCTAGCCACTGGCACAGCTTCGGGTTTGGCTCATCTGTACCTCACAATGGGCATTCCTGGAGGGGCAGTGACAGCTCAGTCATTTTCTGTTGTAACATAGTGCCTGCCACTGGGTAATTTCTAAAAGAAAAAAAAAATTCTTCAGCTCATGATTCTGGAAGCTGAAGATCCAAGAGTGGTTGGCATGTATGGCAAGAGCCTCATGCCGAGTCCTAATACTGTGGGAAAGATAAAGGTCATGCGGGCACATGTGGAGGGACAGACGTGAGGGGCAACCTACCATCTGTACATCAAGTCTTTGAAGTAACTAACTCAGTTCAGAATAGTGTTCTTACTCTCCCCCGCGGTAGTAGGGTTGAATCCAGGGCCTTCAGAGTGAGTTACATCCCAGCCCTTTAATTTTTTATTTTGAGACAGTCTTGCTAAGTTGCCCAACTTGGAATCCTCCTGCCTCAGCCCCTAAATTTTTCTTTTTTCCCTTCCTTATTTTATTTTATTTTTTATTTTTTTAGAGATGGAATCTCACTCCATTGCCCAAGCTGGCTTCAAACTCCTGGGCTCAGGCAGACTCCATCCTCAGCCCCCCAACTATCTGGAGCTCAGGCATGCACTACCCTGCGCCACTGGCATTCTCTGAGCTAACCATTCCTTGAAGGCCTCCCACCACAACCACAGGGCGTCACATTTCAGTGGGAGCTTTTGGGTTGCTTATTCAAGCCACAGCATGATATCATTAAGTAAATAATTTTTGAAACATCACTCAAATTGTCATGTGAAGATAGGACAGTCAAGAGGGGCAGATGGGAAGAGGAAGAGAGGGCACCAGGAGAAGCTTAGAGGGAAAAGTGTTTCCAGGGGAAGGAGGTGCTCAGCCGTGCCCAGTGCTGTGGAGAAGACCGCAAGACAGAAAATGAGTCAGGCCGGTGGTGTAGGCCTGCAATCCCAGCACCGTGGGAGGCTGCACAGCTTGGGCAGCGTAGAGTCAGGTCTGAGGCTAGAATGATACTCCAGCCTGGTAATGAAATGCTTGCATCAAGCACACGGACTCAACACAGGCCACCTGCGCCTCACAGGCCAGCCGTGTCCCGACCTGAGCTGGTTCTGAGGTCGTGCGTACTTGAGTTGTCGTAGTGACAGCCGGGCCCTGGGCGAACGGTTGAGCTGCTGAGGAGGAAGGACTAGCACTGAGGCTCTGTGTCCTTCCGCATGTTCGGACTACAGAAGACAATGGCCAAGTTCTGAGAGTGAATGTGGGAAGGCGTGCTTTGTCCTGGTCCTTTTCATTTTTCTTGTATTTGTGTGGGTTCCGCTCAGGACCTTCACACTGAGTTGTTCCCATCTTTTTTTTTTTTTTTTAATTTAAAGACAGGGTCTTAGCTGCTAAACTGCCTGGGCTGAGCTCAAACATGCCATCCTCTGCGTCAGCCCATCAGAGCTCAGGACAGCCTTGCGGAGCAGCAGAGATGGAACAATTTCAGTGACATTGAGTGAAATCCTTCAATCTGCAGAGGAAAGAAGAGAAAACGTGGGGGGGGGGCAGGCTAGAAATTCTTGGGAAAGTGTTGCTACCTCAAAAACTTATCTTGGAGTGAGTTGTGCTGGCACACGTGCACTCAGGGAGGCTGAGGCAAGAGGATTACAAATTTGAGCTCAGCCTGTGCGATTGAGCCACTTAGCGAGATCCTGTCTCAAAATACAAAACCTGGGCTGTGGCTGTAGCTCAGTGTGCAGGCCTCCACAGCAACCTGCCCTCACACGCGTCTCCAAAGCATTCTCACGCAGACCTGCAGGTGGGCCACAGCTGGAGACCGAGCCTAGGGATGCACTCGAGGGAGTTCTGCAGCGACACCGCAATGTCCTTCCTGTGGGGCTGTCAGTGCACAGGCAGAACGTGGGCCCAGCCAGGACCTCTAACTAGCCTCAAGGGAGTCCTGAGGTCCAACCCCAAAGGTGTGTTGCACAGGAAGCCTGGTCGCTGACTTGGGGATGTTGAAAAGATGAGTTAACAAGAATATTAGGTGGGTGGGAATAATTATTCCTGATTCAAAAGAAAGTTTTGCAAAATTGTGAAAATAAAGGCTAGAAGAGTCCACTGGTTTAGAGGATGTGCCACTGCCTTTTCAGGTGTTCCTCTGTGGCCAGCCACTCGGAGTGCTTCCAGTGCCAGCATAGCCACCGTGGGAAAGTTTAGGGGTTCATTTTCAAAATTTATTGGGTGAGCTTGTTAATGGGGCAACCACACGGCCAAGTGCTCTCAAAATGTCCCTGAATGAGCCAAGAGTGAGACATGAGTCAATACTACCGTGTTACTTTGCAGTGTGTACCAACAGGTCCACTAACATGGCAACCAAAAGTGCCAGGGGTAGGGGCAGCAAAGACACGATGTGTCGTTTTTCATCCCTGAGAAACAAAAACGCAAACAGGGAAAGGGACCAAGGAATCCAATTTAGGTGACTTGGGGAAGAACGTAATGCCACAGTACTCAGCCAGCCACCGTGGGGGTAAACTGCCGGCTGAGACTAGGCCCAGGGAGCCTGCCCGCCTTTAATCAGGCACCCGTTCTCACAAGACTGTAATTAAAAGTCTCACTTCTGCCATACTTCATGTCTCTGAGTCCATCCTTTGTTTAGGAAGAGTGAGTTTATTTCTCGTGTCACCAGGTAACCTTGGGACAGTGACGAGAGCCGGAGGACATAAGCAGTACTTCAAGACATGGGCTGGTTTCAGATGCACATGGACGAAGACTGGAAAGGGACATTGAAAAGTGAAAATATTATTATTTGGGCTATGAGTTTATGCATATTTTTAAAAGTTTAAGCTAATGCTTTTTTCCTTTCTTCCTTCTTTCCTTCTCTCTCTCTCATTCTCACTCTGTGCTAGGGAGTGAACCCAGGAGCCCCCACCGCTATGCTACCTTCCCAGCCTTTCCATTTATTTTGTTTTCAGGTAGGGTCTCACCGGGTTGGCAGGCTGTGCTTGAACCTGGGATCCTCCTGTCTCAGCTTCCTGAGTAGCTGCGATTACAGGTGTGCACCATTATGCTGGACTGATGTTCTTATTTATTAAATGTTCAGCAAGTTTTTAAGGCAATTGTTTCAACAATAGTTTTGGTGACAAAATAAAATTGTGGGACACAGGGCAAATGGCACCTGAGCTCTTTCCCACGTTTCCAACCCAGTTTGTGGTCTAGGCAGATAGCTAGCGCCTTCTCTGTGCAAGCTGGATTAGATCAGCAGCGAAGAAGCCCTGGGAGAATCAGGCCAAACGTGGGAGGATGGAAAGGGGAAGGCCTGTGGGCCTATTGTGGTTTGGATCTGGAATGTCCCCAAAAGTTTTATGTATTTCAGTGTTATAGATTGTCTATGGAACCATGTGCTGCTGGGAGACTGGGGCCTAGTCTGGAGGGCTGGATGATTACAGACATGTAGTGGGGGCTTACCACACCTTCCACACCTGGATCCAGGAGGGGCTGATCGCCGGGATGAGATGTGGAAGGCTATATAAGCCGTGTCCTGCCTTTCTTGGAGGACTAGACTCAACTTGCCTTGCCTTCCTGTTTGTGATGTCATAAGAAGCTGACTCCACCTCTGCCTCTGTCACGTATTTCCATTGCTGCCAGCTGCCCCTGAATGGACTGTGACCTTCTGAATCTGTGAGCTAAGGTAAACCTTTCTCCCCTAAACTTGTGGATGTTGGGTATTGAGTCACAGCAAAGAAAAGTAACTAAGACAGTGCCCCAGGAGGATTTCCCTGTGCTTCTTTGTTCTCTGCCTCTCCCCTAACCTTCCTTAGAGGTGCTGCTTTCCCAGGCTCCCGAGCAGTCCTAGGCTGGGTCCTCTCTGCCCAGAGGCCTTGTCAGCCAATCAGCTGAGCAGGCGAGGGGGGCACAGCTTCTTTGTCCTGAGCCCCCACTTTCAGAGGGTGGGGGGCAGTTGACAGCTGGGAAGTGGTTGCTGAAGGTTTTTTAGGTTGAGCTGGCCCAGGGCCTTCACACTGACCCATCCCCAACCAATTTTATGTTTGATTCTGGGACAGGGTCTCACTAAGTTGCCCAGGCTGGGCTCAAACTTGTGTTCCTCCTGCCTCTGCCTCTCAGAGAGCTGGGATCACAGTCCTATGCCATCATGCATGGGCTGCGGAGCTGAATCCTATGTGCCAGGTGCCTACTGCCGCTCCGCCGCTGCTAGCAGTCCTTGCTGGGCACAGTAAGCCAGCAAGGAAAGGCTGCGATGACCACACAGGGGGCCTGGAGGGTGAAGCAGGTATAGGGGAGGACACGTGGCCAGCGGTTCCCCCTACACGTGGGGAGGGAGGAGGTGACACCCTGAACCCTCAGTGCAAAGACCGTTAAGAAAACATCAGTGTGACACAGGCCAATGCACCTGTGTGCACGCATGAACACACACAACCTTCTGGGACCAAAACCTCGGAGCTAACCTATTAGTGAAAGATTTGATGGGAGCTGTTGAGCGCCTAAATAATGACTCAGGAGACTGAAAATTAGAGAACTGTCTCACTACCCAGAAGACAACTACAAAGCGATGACAATCGTGCAGAAAATGAAAGGACACCTGAAGGACAGATCTGTGCAAGCGACAGCCACGGCCGAAGGATTAGAAAGAAATAAGGATGGGAAGGAAACTGCTGAGTTCTGACTAAAACTAACTTCCCAACCGGAGAAGTAAGGAGGAAGTCTTACAAGTTTCTAGGCAGAACTGAAAAAGAAAAATTTGACAGGCAAATTTGACCTGCAGCACTGGAAGGAAGAGAATATTGGTATAACATCCTGCAATCACCAAGAGCAAAGAATCCTAACTCATAGATCTGGTATTTAACAAAGATGTCATCCTCCCACCATGCTGCAGACAGGTTTTTGCCTACAAGCAAAGTTCAGGCTATCACCACAAGCCGGTCTGAAAGCTCCCGCCAGATCACAGAGGGACTGGAACAGAAGTTTAATATATACAGGAAGGTTCAGCTCACACTGTGTGTGGTTAAAAGGAGACCGAGGACATAGGCAAGTGTAATTTAAGCATTAAAGGTAGTATTTTTTTCCTTTTTAAATTTATTTTGGTAAAAACAAATTATAGGACATAAAATTTAACATTTCTTTCTAAGTAGATAAATTCCAAATTCTGTAACACATTAGAACTGTGGGGTCTGGGGAATTTATGTACATCTGTGTCACCCCTATTTCAGAGGTTCACCCCTTTCCTACCTGACCTTTGCCCACCTTTCTACCCTGCCATCCATGTTGGGGCCTTTTTATGTTATTATTTTTGTGCATTTCATAAGAGGAACACCCATCTATAGCCAGTCTTCTGCGCTTGGTCCTTTTCACTGAGCACCATTGACTCTAGGTGGCCACATTTTCATTTAAACGTAAAGTAAGTATTTTGAAATAGAAAACACATACATTATGGGGAAAATTGCTAATGCCAGGAACACAAAGTACTAAACTACCTTTTCAAAATCTTAGAGTTGTTCTGGCTCAGTGGTATGCACCTATAATTCCACCAACACTGGGGAGTCTAAGGCAGGAAAATCACTAGTTCAAGCCTAACCTGGGAAACTTACTGAT